>MU724021.1:86563-150437 GCA_026770625.1 Nicotiana glauca | reverse complement strand
AAGTACCCCTGAAGTTCCCTATTATTACTATCAGCTTATTTAACATTCCAACAATGCCCTCCCTTCCTTAAATGTATTACACTCAACCCCTTTTTATCCCCAAGAGACCCCTGAATCCTAGTTGAATTCATAATGATCATTCTGCCCTTTTTTAAATTTCCAGTTTTAAACGTTAACTAATACTAACAATCAAAATTTACTCCTAATCCTAACATTAACTAACTGCTAAACAGCTATAACCAATCAATCAATCTAATTAATACTAGAAATCATTAAGACTAATTAAATGCTAGAATCAAAAGATAAGGTACTTAGAGATAAAATCCATCTAGTATCAAACTAAAATTAGAACTCAAAATAAACTAAAATCTAAACAAAACACTGAACAATCATGAAACTTTAAAATCAGTTTGAGGAATTAATCAAAAGAGAATTAAGCAATTACCCTAGAAATTAAACTATGAAAGTAGAACCGTATAAACTATTTGAAGCGTTTAATATTGAACTAATAAATGTGATAAAATAAGTAAACTTTACTACCATAACCAGCAAAAATAAAAATAAAAATAAAAATAAAAATCACATGGAAACATATAAACATACTAAAATCAGAAAGAAGAAAAAGAACATGCATGTAGAAATATATATAAAAGAACTGAAATAAAGAAAAAAAGAACTTAGCTTCTCTCTTTTCTTCGTTATTAATCTACTCTTCTTTTCTTCTTTCTCTTTAAAATAATTTTGGTTGTATTTTGTCATTGAGAAAATCAGTGTATATCCGGATAATTTCTTCAAACGATTTTAGATGCGGTTGGTGACGACTCGAGGGAAAAGAATGTTTTTTAAGGCATGAATAAGATGAAAAGGGGTCTTGGGATATTCATGGGGTAGGGTTTTGACACTGGCGCTGCCGTAGGCGGTGGTGGCGGCGCCTAGGGTTTGAGGGTTTTGGGGAGTTGTGGTGGGATTTGGGGAGAACCAGTGGGTGATTGGGATAGAGGGGGACAAGGGGAGTCGTTTGAGGTTGGTTTGGTCGGAGATGGAGACCTGCCACCGCCGTGGGCGAATTCCGGCGGGCGGCAGGGTGGTGGTATAAAGCGGTGAGATGGGGGTGATATAACAGGGTGATAGGAGAGAAGAAAAGGATTAATTTTTAAGGTTGAATATTTTGCCTATATTAAAAATACCTCAAGCCCTTACAACCGTTAGATCTAGGGAAATCAATGTCCGGGATTGAACGACGCCCAAAAGGCGTCGTTTCATGTCACATGGCTGGACTGGGTCGGGTAATAGACTTGGGCTTGGGTCTGGGGCTGGGTGTAAGGGGTATTTGGGGGCCTGGGGTAATTTTTGCCCAACTATTTTTCTTTGTCTATTTTTAATTCTTATATTTTCAACTTCCTTTTTATTCTTGTATTTTTATATATTTTCATTCTTTTATTTTTTATATATTTTTCTGATTTTATATTTTGTTGTATTTTAGTTTTCTTTTGTATTTTCTGTATTTTTTCTATTTTGTATTTAGTTTTGATTTTATTAAAATTATTAAACTAATTAACTTTTACTCATGGCAATTTTCAATTAAAGCAATCAAAACGTTATTTTGATTTTCTCTTTAAATTGTTAAAATGAATTAATACCTACTACAGGTGAAATTAATTTCCTAAATGCAAATGCATATTTTTTGTATTTTTTATTTAACATACGCAAATAACATGCAAACAATCAACACAAAATTCATACAAATTGTAAAAACAAGGAAAAATTGTTTATTTAAATTTTATGGGAATAACTCATATATAGGGTAAAAACACGTGCTCACAACTATGTCCCATAGTTCATAGTCTTCTCTTATGATGTGATCCCTCATCCTGTTCTTCTACCCAGAATAGTGCTGACCATTGAAAAGTGGAGGCCTAACAGTGGACTGCCCTTCCCAGTTCCCAGGTGGTGCACTCATGTTGATCTTTTTCTAAGGTGTTAGCCTCTTCAAGAATTACCTGCTCTAATACCAATTGATGTTCTAAACGTCAATATCACACAAGAAGGGGGTTGATTTGTGTGGTACCCAATTTTCGCTCTAGAAGAACCTGGTTCTTCTAGGTATAGTTTCTACTACTGTTTGCGAAATTAAAGGTACATCAAATAATGAACACGAAGATTTTTACTTGGAAAACACCTGGCTCAAAAGGTAAAAAAACCTTGACCTACTACACAGTAGGGTTTTTCCAAACTTCCACAAAAATTACTGAGCCAAAATAGTATTTACAAAACTCTTGTAAACCTAAGGATTGAACTCTAATCCCTTTGTGGCACACAGCCTCAGCTGTTGCGACAACTTCAAGTTAACTCTAACTTGAATACTCAAAGTACCTAATACAATTGCTTCTATGAAAGCTGAAAGGTACAAATTTAAGCCACCTACTACAATTGAACTAGAATAAAAGAAAGACACAATGGAATTGGTTCTTCTATCTTGTCCAAGTAGCTTCAGAAATGCACACTTGAATCTCACATAAATTGCTTGCAAAATTGCCTCGCTCTTTTGCTCTCAATTTAGTTTAACTACTGCGTTTGTACAATCCCTGTAAAAGAGAACAATCACTGTTATTTAACGAGTTAGTAATTAGAGTTTGATTAAGACTCAATTGCTGATCTTCTATCAAAGTTGAGACCTTGAGCAACACAAACTCCAACCTATCCTTTATCATAGGGAGACTTTCACTCCTTATCCAATATGCGACCTTTTCGACCAGTTCAAGAGATATTGCTGCTTGATCACTGAGACTTATCTCCTTCACGTGCATCTCAATATATAGGTTTATAAACAATGTGTGTCACATGATGTACTTGGTCCATGAGTGAGTTCATTTGTCATTCTTCAAAACTTCACCTGAACTTGGGCCAATACCTGCAACTATTATGTACACTTAGAAATCTTGCCTTAAGGACTCTTCCATTTGCATGTGCATATTAGATATCATGTCCTACGATCCTATTTTCACTTCGTTTAAAATGCCTAGATGATTACTGATTTATTAAAAGATAGTAAAGTAATAATTTTCACATTGTGATGCTTTCTGAATAAAATTGGTGACCATCTTTGGAACTAGAACAACATATTTTAGGTAAGAAATAATCTCCACACTATTCTTACTAACTTGGGATAACTACTGCATATCGCTTTACGCCTAGGCAAGCCTTAGGTAATAACTTCAATAAATCTGGAACTATGTTTGTTTAATTATCAACTGTTAAAATTAGTAGGCAAAACCTGATTCGAACTTTCTTTTCTGAGTCATGTGATAAATATAGTTTTGTTGTTATCGCTCAAACACCCAGCTTTAAGATTTTAAATTCATACCTTAACTGTGTATAAGTCATGTTGTCTATGTGCATTATCTACGGAGGTATACATGAGCCTTCTACTTGCTTATATGTTTCCCCTTTCTAAATGCAGTCTTACATGTTTTGTATTTCGCTTTAGTATTTTTGCCTTTAAAACTGAGGGTCTGCCTAGAACCTCCATCTTATAGGAATGTGAGTCCAAAATTCCTCCAGAACTGATAGGAAGGGACGGGTAACAACATGCAATAACAGTCGAGACCAACCCTCACTTTAATTACCTTCACGGGACGTGAAATGGTGGATATGGATATGATGACCGGTGTGCTAATACCACATGTATCCCCTCTTTTGAGGAGTATCATACCAGGTATCACATTGATGTGATCCATATTAAAAATAAATTACTATAAGAAACTTGGCTTTTAATGATCATTTCTTAACGGAGGGATGTGGATCTAGTTATTATAAGTATACTTTTAAAGACTAACAATATTTCTCGTCGTTGATGACACCTTTTAATTCTACAATAATAAAAGAATAATATCCCACTCATTAACATTAAGATATCCAGTCGTTAATGGCTATGATGAATTTGGCGGACATATCCAAAATAAAAGCGCGCCACCACTTTCCACTAATTTTTCAGTTCTTTTCATTCACTTTATTTAAAGAACCCTAAGCCTCAAATTGCAAAAGAAGGATGGCCATAACTCGCTGTCATCATTGTTGATTTCGTTCATCTTTGCCTCAATAATAGCAACGAGATCCGATCTTATCATTTTCAGAAGCGCTTCAATTATTGGGATTAGCTTAGGTTATCTTTTCGGTTTGATTCCTAGTTATTTTTTCTCTCTGCAGTAACCCTTATTATCAATTTCTCATTCCTGATATTTGCTCAGCATCGAATTTTGTTTCTAAAAATCCTTGGTATATTATTGAAGATTCTATATCTAGGGACGCCCAAGATGGAAAGAGATTAAGCCAAGCCGAAAATCTCTAACGCCTTCCTCTCAATCTCAAAATTAGTCTTTATCCTGTCAAGGTTATTCTTTCTTTCTTTCTCTTTTTTATTTTATTTTATCTTTTTGTGAATTACGCCTTCTTATTTAGTTTTATCAAGTCTGTGCGAATCTGAAATGTATGTTCCTCTTTGTCGATTTGTCATGCACATGAGTAGGTATTTCTATTTTATTTCCTTAATACACGATGTTGTATTATGCAATTCAATATATTTTGTACTGTGTGGTTACTTTCTTGAATTTTTGGGAGATTGCGAGATCTAAATTATGCAAAAATGATTGTTAATGATTCAAAAAATTTAGTTCAGACGTTGTAGCAATTTTGATAAGAGATGGTTGCATGAGCTCAGAGAAAACATTTAACGATGATGCAGATTGAATGTTAATGATTAGAAGAAAGAATAGATATCCTTAAGGCAACGTTAGAGCTCTTTGTGGTAGCTTCTCAAATGGATTGACAATTTCTCATTAAGGATCATATTTATGAATTATCCAATGGGTGGAGTATGATCCAATAAGGGGATTTAATTTCAGTGCCCCAAAAGGGGGGACACAGTATATCCTCCTAATGCAAGCAATCATGATATTAGTTCCGATCTATTTTAGTTCTATAATGTTCTTCTTTATTAACTTGTTTAAATGTGTGAAGCCTTTATTGTAATCATAGAATCCTTGACCTTATAAATGGATTCTTGACTTTGAAACATAACTTAATCTTGATTCTTCATGGAAATCTTAAAAAGTGAAAGAACGGAATTGGGAGAATATCTTTCAACTCACAAGTTGCATACTTTCATTGGACCTTTTTTCCTTTTAATTTTTTTTAAAAAAAATTGTGATGCATTAGTTAGGCGTGTACTGACTTTTTAAAGTATTAAGAATAGCCATAGAAAATTAATTATCAATTAAAGAATTTTTTCTGGTGATCTTCCTAAATATTTACCTCTTCTTTATATATTTATGAATATTCCCATTTCTAACGGTTGTATATTACAGTTGAAGATTTAGCGAAACATAAACTCGCACTTTTATAATTGAGGGAGGGAATTTATGATGTCACTGTTTTGGAATTGCCATTAGTAATGACACTTACTGACAATATGAGAAAATTAATAATTTACTTTAATGCTTCGGTGGTCATATGGATCTTGAGAACTTATTAATCTTACATCCAGGTAGATACATGTCAGTACTAAAGTAGACGCTTCATTAAAACTTCAGAACTTTTATCATTCTCAGTTTTAATTTTTTACTTCTAAAAGAAATTGATTTTCATGTCACAGATGAAGAGGGACAATTTTTCAGCTGAATGTTACAATATAGTTGGTTGTGAAGTCTAATAAGGTAGAGTGAAACTCCCATTTTACTGTTCTCCTTCATTTTAATGATGACATTTCTCTTCTTAAATTCCTTTTTCTTTTTCACGAAGAGAACTTTGAGAAAACACCACACTGCGGGATGCTCTTCTTATCTCAAAAGATGATTTATCATCAATTGACTTTCTCTTGCAAAAATAATCTGGAGCTTCTACTTTGACCGAAATTTCCTGAGAAAATATGTATTTACTGTTTAATCACAATATATATATATTAGATTTTCTAATATTAGTACCTATTATTTAGTTATATAAATAGGTCAGCTCTCTTGACCAGTTCAACTGTATTTAGTTTACACGAAGCTAGATAAGATACTATATCAGTCCTTAGCAACATCCTGATATTGTTTTTGGAACATATAGGTTGCTGATTTATATTGCAGTAATCAATAATCAGGTGGTAAGGTTTGAAATTGATCTTTTGGCCAATAATAGAAGCTTTAGTTCAAGGATTCAATATACATTAAATTGAACTGTTGGCTTCAGCATTAGTTCTCGACTGAATAAATCCACAATGTAAGTTATGTTAAAGTATCAAATTAAGTCTTTCTATATGTCTATGATTAATAGAAAATGCACCACTTCTCTATTGTTTTCCTTCTTAAATATGGAATTTTCTTTTTTGCTTACTGCAACTTAAATGGACTTTCATGCCTGGTTAACCCAGAGTTAAAGTGGTTTTCTTTTTGCTAGACTTAGAAATGGTTTCTTTTGCAAAGACTGTCGACCTTCTGGAATCAATGGCAAGTAAGAAAGTAAGTTAATTTTTAATTTAAATTCAGTGATAGATTTACTTTCAAGTTGGTCATTCTTAAATTGATAGGAGTCTTCTTGGATGAACCAGGTTCATTGGGGATGGTACTGACTAAGTATTCACAAGAAATCAGAGTGTTAGTGCCAAAATAATCCTTACTCGAGCCCATTTCTCATTTCTTCAGAGGCACATTGCACCTATCCAATATTGTAGTCAGAATAAAGCTGTAGGGGGTAGCATGAGCCTTGGAGTCATTGATGACCATGTCCAGCAGCTTGATGATGAAGGCATACAAATTAATTTGCCTTCCACTTTCCAGCCACTCCATAAGAATAGCTCCATATATTGCAATATGCCTTCTCTCCTGTCTGGGCAGTAGGCACTTGTTGACAAATTCAAAGATAACTTTGTGTTGTGGCCTCATTTCACTCTTCTGGAAAACCCTAGACTCATTCACATCTTCAGCATCACAAAATCTCCTGGTAATTTCAAGGGCAGTAGGGAGAGAGTCCAGACAAGGCCACCTTGCCTTGTATAATCATAAAACCCTTCAGAGGGTATGTCAAGGATCTCTCCCAGCTTTGTTGCATCAATGGACACTTGAACTCCTTTTACTAGGCTGCTAACCACGCCATCCTTAACCTCTGCATTAGCCATGAACTCAATAATCCCATTCCTAGCTAGCCTTCCATCCATGTGAAAGACCATGTCCTTCCACCCCTAAGCAATACCAATCTCATCATTCCTGGTTCTACCAAGTCTTTTAGCAGTCTACCCTTCAATATCTTCCTTTTGCCAAATATGGAAAGCTTGTCTTGTTGACCAGCAAACTCATCTTCTTCTTATTCTCCACTACATTCCTCATCTTCAGAAATTCTCACTTGTTTGCTTTTTACTGCATATCTTGTCCTCTTGGCTAGTGAAGGTTCAACAACTGCAGACACAAAACAAGACTTCTTAGAAGAAGTCTTTAGCTTTTTTGGGTTTGGGGGTCTGAACCTCCGTTGTTGTAACTTTTTCTTGATGGACTTGTTCCATCTCCTCAACTTCAATAGCCTCTAACGACTCTGCAACCTTCCCTTTTCCTTTATCCATTCTTTTCTTCTTACTTTCAGCTAAGGTCTTTTGTAGATCAACCTCACTCTATTTTACCCTGTTTCTTATGGCTCTTTCCTTTGGCAAGGAAGTGTCAGTAGGTGTTGGGGATGAAGCCTTTCTTTTCTTTGAGAGTTTAGGAGCACTAGGGTTTTTGATGTGGTAGGTCTTCTTTTTGTTGGATCACTAACTCGCCCCAACCGTTTTCAAAAGGCCTTCTAGGGTTCTTCAACTGATGAACTAGGTTCATCTCTTTGTGAACTTAAGTTGAACAACCCTTCAGCAACTTCACCCGAACCACTTCCCCCTGTCTTCTTGCCACTTTCTTCTACCTTTTCTTGTTCAACCCCACATATAATAGGCATAAACAAACCAGCAGTGGGTGAACGATTAACCACTCTTTTCCCATTTTCCCTCTCTTCACCACATGTGCCCTCTCTCTCATTCTTTTTTTGCAGATTTCTTTTTACCACCACTCCTACCTACTTCAAGCAATTCTATTTCCCCTATTGGCCCAACCAGAACAAACCTCGTTTCTAAATTCTCAGACATAGAAGAAATTACCTGGGAATCTTGAGCCTCCTTCGAGTCAGAAAACCCAGTTTCTTCCCCCTCACTAGCTGACTTGTACGACTCAGAATCGGAGTTGTTGCGCCCTCTTTTTCTCTCTGCGGAGAGGAGTCCGAGTTTTGACATTCATGGAGGTGTAATGACTCATTTCCTTTTTTGGAATTGGGTATTGCATTTTTGAAGAGTCTCCACCTAATAATTTTTAAGGTGAGTTAGGGCACCTAAGGGATTTATCTACAACTACGTTTGATAACCAGAGATATACTATTGTCTCGAAATTATTCTAAGGGGAAAGTGTTAGGCATCCCTCAGGATCCACTAGTGTGGTTCTCGGCCAGACAATTTTTGTGAATTTTTGCAATTAGAAAATAAGTAAGGCTCACATAGCAAGAGATTTAGGTTAAAATACACGAGCACTCAAAAAAATAATTAATAAAAGCAAGGTTTTGAAAAGAGTTATAATCTAGGCATGCTTAGGATGTAAAGGGGTCTTAGGTTTGTTTTTCATATGGATCACATCAATGCAATACCTGGTATGACACTCCTCAAAAGAGGGGATACACGTGGTATTAGCACAACGGTCATCATATCCATATCTACCCTTTCCCGCCCCGTGAAAGTAATGAAAGCGAGGGTTGGTCTCAACTCTTATTACATGATGTTACCCGTCCCTTCCTATCAGTCCTGGAGGAATTTAGGACTTCTATTGCTATAAGATGGAGGTTTTAGGTAGACCCTCACGTTTAAAGGAAAAAATACTAAAGCGACATACAAAATATGTAATACTGCATTTAGAAAGGGGAAAAATATAAGCAAGTAGAAGGTTCATGTATACCTCCGCAGATAATGCACATAGACAGCATGACTTATACACAGTTAAGGTCTAAATTTAAAATATTAAAGCAACGTGTTTGAGCGATAACATCAGAACCAGATTTATCATATGACTTAGAAAAGAAAGTCCGAATTAGGTTTTGCCTACTGATTTTAACAGTTGATAATTAAACAAAGGTAGTTCCTGTTTTATTAAAGTTATTACCTAAGGTTTGCTTAGGCGTAAAACGACATGCAATAGTCATCCCAAGTAATTAAGAACAGTGTGGAGATTATTCCTTACCTAAAATATGTTGTTGTAGTTGTAGAGATGGTCACCAATTTTATTCAGAAAGCATCATAATGTGAAAATTATTACTTTACTACCTTTTCATGAATCAGTAATCAACTAGGAGTTTTAAACAAAACGTAAATAGGATTGTAGGACATAGATATCTAATATGCGCATGCAAATGGCAGAGTCCCTAAGGCATGATTTCTAAGTGTACATAATAGTTACAGGATCTTTGAAATAATAGCTTTTATACTAGTGTTGTTATTGCATAAGGAGCAGGATTTCTAAGTGATAGATATAAAGCATGGACTAATGGATGAAGTGCTGAAGGAAGAAACAAAAGGTCCCAAGAGTATGATTTCTAATGCATAATGAATCCTAAATATGGTTTCTATTGCACAATTAGGAATACAAACCTAATAGCATGCTTTCTACCTTTTAACAACTATAGCATGCATATTTTCCCATCTTTTTTTCACTAGCAACCCCAATACTTGTTTAAAAATTATTACAGGCCATGTGATATTTCTTAATTTTAATATGCATGAATGTTTTTTGTTGTACCTCTTAAGTATAAAGTCTCATATGCAGGGGTAATTAATATGCCATGTATTCTTGACCAAATTGGCTTCCAAATTTATTAGGTAAAAGAAGCTACTTTTAGTAGGAGAGATATTCTTGAAAGGCAGAAAAGTGATTAGCTACTCTTTTTGTTTTTTTATTTTTTTATTTTATGTTATCACATTTATAAATCAGAGAAAATACATAAATATTAGCAGGATTTTTGAAATTTGCATTGGTTCTGGCACAAGCATTCGACTCTTCAAATTAGGCTAAACCGAAAACTAATATATAGCTTGGTTTTTTATCTTACTTGGAGAGAGATTGAAAAGGAAATGAAGTAGTTGTGATTTAAATTCTTCCAATTGTTCCACTTTCCAATTTTAGAAAAATAATGATGCCTCAAATTGACTCATGGATGTGGATCAAGTTTCAATTATTTCATACATGTAAATTCTTGCTTTCATGATCCAATATCAATTAAATTCTGCTTCTGAATAATTTGTGTGGCCTTTTGTATATTTTGATATAGAGTTGGTCATCTTTTCTTTTGACTATACATTAAAGAATTTTTAAAGCTTTTGCTTTGACGCAGGAGTCAATTATAGGTTGCTCTGCTTAGTACTTACTACTTACTGCTTAATGAATCAAATAGATACATGTTATATTGTGGTTTGATTTTATATGTGATAGTTTTGTTAGGCATTTTGATAAGAAAGTACTACTTAGACTGCAACTTGTATCTTGAAAATGCCCTACATAGGTCTAAGTAGTATATTGTTCTCTGTTTGAGGATCTTCTGTTGGAATAGGTTTGTAAGTACAACTTCTCTATAGCATTTGTTGTGAAATGATTGATATTTTTTATGGATGAACAAGATCTGATATTTTTGTGAAATTCAGAAAGAAAAATTATACTGTTGCCTTTATTCATCTTAAAATTGTGCAATTTAATGTTGATAGCTCAAATTGCCACTTCACCAATTTTGTTTTGTTTTTTTATGTTCTTGTTCACTCCCTGTATCACTTTTATGGATTTTAGCTTGCATATTTTCTCTTCAGCTGTCTTGACGGCTAGATTGGTTTTTTCCTATCATGGGCATTCAAAGAATAGAGGTAACATATAGAAGAAATGAACCCGATTTCACGTGCAAGATTGTCAAGATCCTCAAGCCTAAACTTTGAGCATGTTCATGCCTAATTTACTTCTATTGCTATGTGGCTTATTATAAACATATGGTATTTTCAAATATTTTTTTTAAGTAAATTATTGTTGTGCTCCCACGGATGTAAATAAGGTATTATATGGTAACCATAGATGAATAATATGCAGCAATATTATCAATATCTTTTGTAATCATTACATTCATCTATTTCTCTTTTTCCAATTTCGTTTCAAAACAAAGTTATACAATGTTTTCTATATCTAATTTGGTATTCATTCATGTGCGTCTACTTTTCTTCATTGTCATTCAGTTCCAACTTTACCGTATTGGGGCCGTGCTGGCACGGGCTAACGCCACCTAGTACAACAAATAAATCTGAGACTTGCTTCACTGTCATTTAGTTCTTTCTTTTTCTTGGTTAACTACAATCAGTTATGCAAAGTTGAGGTGTTGGACCCTAAGAAGGTAAAGGGAACTATTTTAGTTTGTCTAAGAGGAGATAATGCAAAGGTTGACAAGGGACAACAAGTTGCTTTGGCATGTGTAGTTGGAATGGTTCTACCCAATGATTATGCATCTGCGATGAAATTATTGCTGATCCTCACGTCTTACCTGCTACTCAAATTAGTTACACTAATGGACTTGAACTCTTCACTTATGTTAATTCGACAAGGTATAACAATTTATGAATGGATTTAACTTATATACACTAACGGTACAGACAATCTCTGACTATGCCACTTTATTTTTTTGTTAAATATTTTATGCAACAACCTACAACTTTCATTACACATCTAACGGCTCAATTGGGAACAAAGCCAGCTTGAGTCATGGCAGCCTTTTCATCAATAGGACCTAACACTCTTACACCTGAGATCCTTAAGATTTTACACTGGTTCATGATTTCTTCACTAAAGTGACATGACTTCTTCTCTTAACATATCAGAACTTGAAGTCTGAAGAAGCTATGCTTGAAAAATGTGCAGAGCAAGTTGAAGCACAATATAATTTTTGTTCTGTTAGTAATGATTTAAAGATTTTGTCATTTGTACATCGTGCTATAGTTCTAGTGTCTATTTTTAGGAGTTGATAAAAATAGTTTCATGCAATTTGGATGGTTATATTTATAGACATTGTGATCCTTCGGTTCTTTGTAATGAACAATGAAATTTTGTTGAGTATGAATTTTAATTATTTGGTATATTTTTAGTTGTTTTATATATAAATTGGTGTAATTATATTTATTAAAATTTCTCACAAACGAAGGGAAATATCCCTTTAAAACTCTTAATAACATGATTATTAATGGTTATAGGTGCATTAGCGAAGGAAAATTTGGATATTTGTGACGAGAACAGTGGTCGCTAAATAGGAATAACGACGAGAAGTTTTTTGGTCGTTAAAAGAATTTAACGACCGCATTCTAATCCGGTCATTAACTTTTAATGACGGAGCCTTTAATGAACGGCGATGATCGGATTTTATTTGGTCATTATTGGCTTATAGCGACTGGATTTGAACTTTTAATGACTGGATTTTCCTTTGCTAAATTATAACTCTTTTCAAAACCTTGCTTTTATTCATCGTTTTTTTAAACGCTCGTGTATTTTAACCTAAATCCCCTGCTATGTGAGCCTTACTTATTTTCTAATTGCATAAATTCACAAAATCTGTCTGGCTGGGAACCACACTAGTGGATCCTGAGGGGTTCCTAACACCTTTCCCGTAGTATAATTTTAAGCCCTTACCCTATCTCTGGTTATCAAACATAGTTGTAGATAAACCTTGTGGGTTTCCTAACACACCTTAAAAATCGTTACGCGGCAACTCTTAAAAAATGTAATACCCAATTCTCAAAAAAGAAATTAGTCATTACACTTCCATGAATGTCGAAACCCGGACTCCTCTCTGCAGAGGGAAAAAGGGGGCGCGACAGCATGGCGACTCCGCTGGGGATATTTAGGCTTTTACCATCACATTCCGTTTTGTGAATTTGTACCCTGCCTATGTGCAATTATTTGTTTAATTTCTTTAAGCATTTAATGTCTTCTTCAAAAGCAAAACTAACATATCTTCCTTGTTTTTTTCCTTTAACTGCTGCTTTAAATTATAAAACTACTGTATTTATCGCTTTCTTAACGTGTAAATACATTTCATCAAGCTTTTTAATTGTTGCATAATTATAATCAACATCATACTCCACTCGTGCCAAACAAATACTATGGCAATGCTTGATGAGTGATTGCGTTCTTTCTATATCATTATCCCCTAAATTTGGAAAGGCATATTTGCGGTAAAACTAGTCGATCAGCGATGCAGTCGACAGTTCCATGTCTTCCCTCCTTGAGTTGTCCTCTCAAAGGTACCAGTATAAAACCCCATAGAAACTTTACTCTGCTTAAATTATGTATTCATCATGGTCAAACCTAGCCGGGTCAGTTATGTTGTCCACATAATAATCCTTTAAGATAGCCTTGTCCAAAGTCCACTGGATTTCCCTAAAACCCAAAGGACATCATCACGTTCTGTGCATTTATTTGGAGAACTAAATGCTTCATGCTAATTATTGATGTTAAATAGTCGAGTCTAGTGGGGATAAGGGCCTAACCTTGTTTGCCTTGCAGAAATATGAGGCACGAGATCCCCAACTTCGGAATGATTAACAAACCCACGCTTTTGCTAGAATGGTGGAAGAATCTTTCATCGAATGACCGAATCAATGAATGGAGAGAAAGGGCTGTCAAGGCTAGCAAAACGCTAGATTATCTGGAATATAGCCTGTTAGAATTGGAAGGAAAAGTGAGGAAAAGAGTCAACAACTGCCAGAACATTGAAGGAAACGAAGAAGGACATCTGGAGAAAGCGTTCTTACTAACAAGCCTATGCAAGCTGGAAGATTTGATCAACAAAAACATTCAACCTGAGGAAGGTCTTCTGGGACCAAATAGGCTAGATTTATTTTTACATTTTTCTTAAGATGTAATAAGGCCAATTGCCATTAGTGGTTTTTATTTCTTGCTTATCTAATGTCATTTTGGAATTTTCCTATTTTTTATCAATAAAATGAGGTATTTTGCATTCTAAGTTCTCCAAATCAATTTGTCGCTAGGCCTACCTCGGGCACAAAAGAGGTTCCCCCAAATTAGGACATACTTTATATTCCTGCACTATGTGTTTAAACTTTGCGATACTTTTTATGACCCTCACTGACTTGGTTACCTTTTATTTTTGTTTTTATTATTACCCTCCCCAAAGGTTAGTTCGTTCACTCTGCATCATCATTTTATTCCACGACATCCAGGGGCCCACTCATCCTCTTAGTCCTATTAAACGCAAGAACAAAGGCAAGATAAAAGATTTGAACAACATCAGGAAGGAGAACCCAATTGAACGGGTTGAGGCCACTGATGGCCACGGTATTCGGGTCCCTAACGAGAATGTGTTACAACTTGAGCAGAAGTTGTTGAAATACCAGGAAGAGCTCAATCAGGTTTGGAATCTAGCAAACCTGTCATTTTCCCTCAGAACCCCAGATGTCAACTTCCCCAACAGTTAAAACCCTACACCTCCTCAAAATATCCTAAAATAACAGAATCATCCCGCTCCACACCATCACGTTGCTCCACCAAAGAACCAATATAACACCTGCCATACCCCAAATAACACTCCCCTGCTCATCCTAGAACCTCAAAACTCCGCAAACAACTATTTCCATGCCCATACACCAGGTCACCATAAAAATCCCATCTACGTGCAGACCATGCCACACTCCACCCAACCTATATCTTGCACACCTGAGTCTGATAAAAAGGATCTGATCATTAGGAACTTTGCTGAGGAACTTAAGAAACTAACTAGGGAGGTTCAGGGCGTTGAAGGAAGAAAAAGAATAGAGGGGTTCAACTATGAGGATCTTCGCATACAGCCTGATGTTGAGCTGCCTGAGGGGTACAAACCTCCTACGTTCGAAATATTTGATGGTACGGGTGATCCAAGGGTCCATCTGAGGACATATTGCAACAAGCTGGTTGGAGTAAGGAAAGATGAAAGGATCCGCATGAAGCTATTCATGAAGAGTCTGAAAGGAGATGCATTATCTTGGTACATCAGCCAAGATCCTAAGAAGTGGTCGAGCTGGATAGGTATGGTATCAGACTTTATGGACAGATTCAGGTTTAATATGGAGAATGCACCAGACATATTATATATACAGAATCTGAAGAAGAAGCCCACTGAGACATTTTGCGAGTATGCTACTCGCTGGATGTCCGAAGCTTCTAAGGTCAGATCCGCCTTAGAAAAAGAGCAAATGAACAAGTTCTTTTTCCGAGCTTAGGACCCGCAGTACTATGAACAATTAATGATGATTGAGAACCATAAGTTTTCCGACATTATCAAACTGGGGGAAAGAATTGAAGAAGTTATTAAAAGCGGTATGATTACAAACTTTAAGGCCTTGCAAGCTACAAATATGGCTTTACAATCCGGTGGTGTGTCCAAGAAAAGGGATGTAGGGGCCATGATGGTTGCACAAAGAACCAAGTCTCCCCTTAAAATACCAAGCCTACCTAATAACTCCACTCATATATCAGCCAACTCCAAATTACCAAGCATCCTCGCCGTCGTACCAAGCTCCGCCACCTATTTAGCAGTCATCTCCACCTCCTACAAATCAACATGCTTCACCCAAATACTCCCAACTCGCTCATGTATACCAAAACTATAATTCTCAACCATCCCATTATCACCCCTGCACTCCAAAACTTCCCTAGACCTCGACCAAATTTTGATTATAGACCTCCAAACTAGTATACAGCCATTGCTGAATTCATGGACCAACTGTATGAGAGACTCAAAGCTGCTGATTATGTCACCCCCATCCCTCCTGCAACCCCTGAGAATCATTCTCCGTTGGTTAACCTAAACAAATCATGTTCATACCACTCCGACATGAAAGGGCACACCATCGATGAATGCCGCTCCTTGAAAGATAAGATACATTCTTTGATTGATAACAAAGTCATTATAACAAAGGAAGTCGCTCCAAACATCCATAATTACCCTCTGTAGGACCATAAGGGTTGGATTATTTATATGATTGAAGTAGAAGATGATTGGGATCCCGAGGGATCCATCGGGTTGATCGCAAAAGGTGACGACCCAAAGAAACCAGTAGTTACTCTCAATCCGATGATAGTACAGATTCAACCGTCTGAGGACGCTAAGGTGAATATGTTTGTACCACTTGAGTTTGAAGCAACATCATCTACAAAGACACCAGCACCAATTGAGGTTGAATTTGTGCCTTCGGCAAATGCACCCGCACCATTTAAGGTTGCAATCTTGCCATCCAAGGCACATATACCGTACGGAGTGAGGATAGCCATGCCGATCCCAGTGGCGATGTCAAAAATGACACCATTCTCTACAAATGTCCTACCTTGGGATTATACGGCTGAGGGAAGAAGGAAAGGCAAGGTTAAAATGGAAGAAACTGTCGCAGCACAGGGTATGACAAGAATTGGTAGAGTCTATACCCCTGAACACCTAGCTGAATCAAGCAAGTAGGACTCCAATCGGCCAGCCCTCATTGAGACAGGTGCGGATGACCTTTGGAGGAAGATACTGGCCAAGGAATATTCGGTCATCGACCAGTTAAACAAGATGCCAGCACAAGTATCCATTCTCTCTTTGCTGCAGAATTCTGAGGAACACAAGAAGCCTCCGTTAAAGGTGTTAAGTGAAGCATACATACCAAGTAACATCACTAGTAGGGAAATGGCTAATATGGTAGGGAAACTTCTGGAAAACCACAAGATCACCTTTCATAAGGACGAGCTACCACCTGAAGGGCCGGGGCACAAAAAGGCACTACACATCACAGTGTAATGCAAAGATTATTTTATCACCAGAATCCTAATTGATGGAGGTTCCAGTCTTAACATCTATCCGCTGGTAACACTCAAGAAGTTGGGCAAAGGATTGCATGAGATAAAAAGAAGGAGCGATCAATGTGAAAGTCTTCGATGGTTCTTAGAGGTCCACCATTGGTGAGATTACTCTATGCTTATAGATGGGGCCAACCTGGTTCGATGTTAATTTTGGTAATAGATGTACCGTCATCTTACAACTTGCTGCTGGGATGGCCATGGATTCATGCTGCCGGGGCAGTAGAATCAACGCTGCATTAGGCAGTAAATTTCGAATGGAATCACCAGGAAGTGATCATTCACGGCAACGGTAGCAACCCTTTATATAGTCTCTAGACCATTCAAGCAATCGAGAGAAGAAGGAAAGTAGGTGGAGAAACTTACCACCACATCGAATAGGTCAATGCTGTCGACAAAGACAAATGGTGGGATAACAAAATCAAGAGTATACTGAATTGGAGTGGGTATGTGATTGCTGCCAACTCAATGCTACACCAAGGTAGGAAGAGCGGGTCACAATAGCTTTTACCCGATATGAGGATTGGGATCGAATTCCTCAGGGAGCTAGTAGTGGAGTTGGAATATCTATCTATTTTAGAAATGTGCATTTGCTTCAAATATCACTTCAAACATATTTTGGATTTTCAAATTGTAACTACTATTATCTAACTATTGATTTTAACCAAATTATGCTACAAGAAGATTGCTAAGTTGTATCTAATAGGAAGAAGGGCACTAGGGCTGTGACATCACCTAGGTGGCTAATTGACGGGTATATGTTGTTAAGGGTCGATTGACATAATTGGGGCTTATGCTATAACTGTTGCAAAATTTTACCCACTCTCACACCTCTCGGTAGAGATAGTGATTTTTCCCCAATTGACTCTCTAGAGACCAAATGGGTAAGCAAATTAGATCAAGCAACTAGGGTTCAAGTAGGGTGATTACTCTCTCGAGATTTAACCCGTTAATTGGGACTATCATTTCTCAGGAGTCCATCCCAATTCCTTGGTGGGTCAATTTTGGAGACATAGACTCTCTTTCTCAAGAAGAGTCAAATCCACAAAGCTTGAATCAGTATTTGCAACCACCAATTCTTAGATTAAAGATAAAATCAACCAAATAGCAAACACCCACAGTCAATCTAACCCTAGATAGCAATACCCATCAATTACCCACACTAGGGTTGAGCCACAACCCTAGATAATGGGTTAAGCTACTCATGCTTGACAAAGAAAATAAAGAAATAGATGAAGAACAAGGCATATTAACTAATTGCTAAATGAAACTACAAGAATCTATCGTAAATTTGAAGCTAAAGTGGCAAAAAATGGCTACAAATCGAGTTCCCACGAGCGCAGCTCAAGTCTGAAGATAACAGATCACCTAAAAATGGTAAAATATTCTATTTATACTAGGCTAGAAAAATTGGACCAAAAATACCCTTACGGGGTCAATGCGGGCCGCGTTAAATGGACCACAGCCGCACTAGGCTCTTTGACTTTAATTCTTGCTTCTCTAAACTTGGGCATCGCGGACCGTGTAGAATGGACCACAGCCGCGGAGGGAGCTGGCGCAGTCTACACAATCAGGATCGTTGATCGCACAAAATGGTAGTGCGGCCGCAGAGCCTTCACCGCAGACCACGAGATGTGTACCGCGTCCGCATTGCCTGAAGCCTATTTTTCCTACTCTCTGAACCACCTAGTGCGGCTGCATTTAACTTTTCATGGTCCGCACTAGGCCTTCTTACCCTCAGATTGCTTGGTCTTTGATATTTGAGCAGGTTTCTCTCCTTTTTGAGCCAATCTTTGACATTTCGTCACTTTGTCGATCAAACCTGCATTCAAGCACAATTTACGAGCCTTTTGAGACTATTCTGTAATAATTTATAATCAAAGCATAGGCAAATAGGAGCATAAAACACGTTAAAATCCTAACTTATCAACTCCCCCAAACTTAAGCCTTTGCTTGTCCTCAAGCAAACAAAATAAGACCCACCCCTTAAGAGAAAATCCAAGTATTTCCAGCTATCCTACGGTAACCTCAACAAGAATCAATTGGGACTGACAATTGCCCTCAATACGAACGAATCATTAACAACATTTAACTTTGAAAAACTATGGATCAAGTGTGACACAAGAGCATCAAGAGTTGACTCATTACATCAAAGAACTTTCTCGATTTCTTTGGTCATTGTGGAACCCAAACTCACACATCCTCAACTCTCCCTAAGCAAACCTCACCTTCTATAGTATTGACACACAAACCGAGGTTAATGGGATTTCACTCATCTCTCTCAAGAAAAAAGTCACAAATCCATCTCTAAGTACCATATGATTGCCCCTTATGTAAGTATCCACTAATGTAAGCTTCAATCAACTCAAGATTATATAGGTCTTTTGTGGAGTCATTGTGAAGGCTTTGGGTAAGGGTAGGACATGTTTTTGTTCAAGTGGGTTCAATCTTTCCTTGAGCACTTCTTTTAGATTTATTTGGCAAAATTCTCTTGACTCTTTGAGTCTTTTCACTTCTTTCTAGGGGGTTAGAGTGACATATTGTCACTCTTTCTTATGCATTTCAAACCATTTATCCTTTTTTCAACTTTCCATGCCTTTCTTTCATTGCTTTTCTTGAATCCCTTTGAGATCATTTTCACATTGAGCATTTTGCTTTTATTTCTTTTTCATTGCCTTTTCCTTTTCTTCATTTATGTTACTTTTTACCACTTTGTTGCACTCCTCGCTCCCTCCCAAACTTATACTTTTGCCATGTGCTAAAGGAAAGATTTGGGTGCCAAGAGTGGGTATGTTTGAGAACGGGTATAGGCTTGTATTATGGTTCTTGAAAGAAAAAGGTCTAAGGCTCAAAAGGGTTGACTAGGGTTCTTATCATTGGTGGGCTATGGAATTGTTCAAACTATCATTTGGATCAAGGAGAGCCTATAATTACTCCTCAAGTCAACTTCCACTTAGGATTTCACCTCAACAAATATTCGGCGCAAGTTCTAGACCATTGGCTCGGGACTTGGACTCAAAATTTTATTTCTCACAACACGCACTCAAGGATTTCTAAAGACATAGAGTTGGGGGTCCACAACAACATTAGACATGATCGAGCACACAATAGTCCCGAAAGACCACATGATGATTGTTTGGTCAACACAAGAGTCTCAAGGTCACTACTTTCACCTTCCTAAACACAACCACTTGTCTTTGACCATGGGATCAAAGGCAAATATGTTAGGCCCAAGTGAAGCTTTGCTTCAGGTACCCTTAACTATAAACTACTAAAAATAAAAGAAAAACAAAAACAGACTCAAACCCTTAAGAAGGTTGTCACGCCATCCATCATTGGGAAGAGCCACCCAGTTTACACATTACTCCACCTTTGGAACGTACCGTGACATTAAGAAAACTAAAGGCTTATTGAAAGTGCCAAAAATGAAACAAAAAGGCTACGCGCCTGTCTACAAAGCTAAAAACAAATTTTTTTACAAAAAAATATAAAGTAGAACGCATATTTACAATAGGGGAATAGAATATACAATAGGGGATGGATATATACAAAAATGTAACTTTATATATATACCAAAGAGAAGAGAAAACATACGATAAAAGTAGCTAAATGTGAAGTTATATACAGACCAAATAGAAAATCAACAGTAAACATAAACTAAGTCAATCTATATATACAGTCATCCAATGGATAAAATGTAGGGCGCACCCCCTCAAACAAAAGCTGGCAATGTCCCCAATGCCAAATAAGCAAATAATCACCAAAACACATAATGAAAGGATATAGGAACTCCCTAAGCCTCATCGGTCTGCATGGCAACATGAGTGGTCCCCGGGGTCCTCTGTATGTGTGGGAACCTCAGACAAGTTCCCGGTCTCCTACTGCTCGACTACTGGGACTGGGTTTTGGACCTAGACGGGGTGAATATCAGGGGCCTCCTATGGCTCACTGGAGGAGGCCTCCGATGGGTCCGCCAACTGGATGATGGCCTCATCTGCACTGGGGAGCTTCCTCTTCTTCCTTGGGAGCCTCTGTGTCTGCTCCTGCTATGGCTTTGCTACTGGTGCTGCTGTTGGGGTTGGATCCCCGAATAGCAAGTCTAACAGCATCTGGTCCGCCATCAGCTTATCCACATCCTCTCTGAGCTCCTTCACAGACTCCTTGGAAGCCCGTGTTTTCTGCATCTTCTTGTGCTCCCGTGCAAGCTTCTTCAGAGCCTTGCCCTGTGACTCTACTACCTTAAATAAGGCAGTCTGGGTACTTATGATCTTTTCCTGATTCTCCAGGATCTTCTTCAGTGTATCCTCAATGGACTTTGGAATCTGATCTGCTTGTGGTGCTGACTGAGCCTCAATGGTAGGAGACAGAGTAGGCAACTTGGATGACGCAGCTGACATCCAGTTGTTTAAGTTATGCAATGTCTGGCTCAACTAGTGGGCAGTAATAGGATGGGCCCAGGAAGATGTAATCCCCGGGCCAACTGAAGTAGATGGACTAGCAGTAGTGAAAGGTCTGGGAGGCATGTCAGTGGTGGTGGCAGCAGACTTAGTGGAAGGCTCTACCGCAACCGGCTCCTCAGACTGGGTAGAGGCAGGTGGCTATTAATTTTTGTCCTTGGGGTTGTCTGGCCCCTTTAAACTTTACCATGAGAATGGAGCCACTGGTTTAACCTTGACATCAAATGGCTTCTTCTCCACCTTCAGGTCTCGGAAGTACATGGTGAGGGTGTTGGGAAAAGGGTAGTTCCGGTCATGCTCAAGCCCCACCATAGAAATCACACAGGACATCAAACATTGCCCACATTGATAGGGTAATCCCCCTATAATAGATGCAACAAGAATAACCAAGTTAAGAGGAATAGTCCGATCATGGTTAGTGAGGTCAAGCCGATTGCACACAAAAATCAACCACCCCTTAGCCTCAAAGTTAAAGGTCTTCCAAAATATTTTGGTCCCTGCTTGCAACCACTCTAGAACAGTACCCGGGATTGCCAGGTATGAAGCTAACCACGGACGAACCTCTTCGCCCATTGCCAATTTTTCATTGTAAAGGGTCTCATCCTCTTTATCGAACCCCAAGTATTCATTGAGTGCCTTCCCAGTAAATACCACCTTTTTGTTCTGCACTTTGGTCACTTTAGTGCCCTTAAAGATGTGGGCGACATTAGTATAGAACTCCTTGACAATGTGCTCATTCCCCTTTACACATTCACTCCGAAAATGCTCCAAACCCACTCGAGTTTGAAATTATTTATGCACATTTGGGTGTCGGGGTAGAAGGTCTCGCTCAATAAAACTCCTCTCAAGAATCAGCTTTAGTAGAGGCCACCATTCCCTAAACTTGTGGAACGCTACCTGACTGACGAACCTATACTCCCAAGCTACGGGATTTCTAGTTTCGTCAACACCCCCAACCTGAGGCACACCACTCTGAGGCATCTCCTCATCACTATCATTACCACCCTCAGCACCTCCACCTCTACTCTCCCCGGATAATGAAGCTCTGGGGGAGGTAGAGTAATCACCGTTTCCAGCTACTAAGCCTTCAGATGACTCAGAAGGTATACATTGTGAAGCTTCGGTAGTGGGTGATTGTCGACGCCCCCTATTTCCTTTATCACGGACGGGTTGTCCGGAAATCGGTTATACGACATTATGGGAGGACAACTTTATTCCCTTGCGAGAATTGGGTTTTGGAATTTTGGAGAGTCGCCACCTAATGATTATAGTGCATTAGGACACTTTTAAAGAGAGAAGAAATTGAGAAGAGAAACCAGAGTTTGGGAAAGGGCTTAGAGATTATCTCGAGGGGAAGGTGTTAGGCACCCCTCAAGATCCACTAGTGTAGTTCCGGACCATGCTATAATTGTGACTTTAAGATGGGAGAAGAAACAAATAAAGTTTGTACATAATAATTACAAGTAAGTTTAAGTCTTTAAAAAGGAAGAAAGGGATGGACAGTTTTTAGAAAAAAAAAAGGAATTAATTAAAGGAAAGGGAATTAGAAGAAAACATTGTAAGTAAAATAAAAGAAAAGGGGGTCCTAGGTTTATACATAATATGGATCACATCAATGCAATACCCGGCGTACACTCCTCAGAAGAGGGGTCGCACGTGATATAGCGCACCGGTCATCATATCCATATTCTACCCTTCCCACCCCGTTAAGGTATTAAAGCGTGTTTAGTCTCGTTTACTTATTGCATACTAGTACCCATCCCAACCTATCAGTCTTGGGGTATTAGAACTTCTAATCCTAAAAGGGAAGAAAGGGATGGGGGCCTTTATGGAGTTTAAAGGATAAAATTCTAGTTTCGTCATTAAAAAAAAACCAAATAGGAGGAAGAACAAATAGATAATCAAGGCTCAAATAAACCCCTTAAATCAGACAAAACATATAGTTTAGCATGCCTTGGCAAATACTGATTTGGTCTTAGATTAAAATCAAGCAGCGAGCGGACTCGTTCAACACATATATTTAGACAGAAAGTCTGCATTAGATAACTCGGATACAATTGTCAGAGATTAAGGCACTTAACGCGAGTTGTTTTAAGAAGGCACTGATTTTAGAAGATAATTAATGCAGAAGAGTTTGGAAAGAAAAGACAGGTTGCAGACTTAGAAAAGTGTTTAGAAATGAATTTCAAAAAGGATCAGCGGACCGACCAGTTATAAACACAAAAAAGAGTGGTTGTTAAAAAAAATTTAGAAGAGATAGAACTATCTAAAAAAGATTGAGCTGCAGAACTGATTTAAACAACGAGTCCAGGAATCGAGTTGGAAAAAATATGTTTAGGCAAAACATTAGAGAAGCCGTTTCAGAAAAAGGTATGCAAATTTGAAGAACTCGATTTTTCAGGAAAAATGTACATTGATTTAAGAGAGTTTTATCAAAAGTTAAAGTTTTTGAAAGCGTTACTTAATTAGGCGTTTAAGAACCAGTTAACCAGTTATTACTACTTTGAATGGGCCGAGCGAGTTTGATGCAAAATCCTATAGGCATGATATCTATATTATCGATTTTCAGAACTTGTTAATGAACTCGTGAAAAGATGCTTGTTTAATTAATCCTAAAGTTTGCCTAATGAATATGCATATCCTGTAGGCATGATATCGATAAATAATTTTTTTTCAAAAAGTTTAAACTCCCATAGGCAGGATCTCTAGATGCGTAATTATAGAACATGAGTGTAAATCCTACAGACATGCTTTCTAGGTGATTTGCAGTAAAGTTAAGCGTTAAATCCTATAGGCATGGTCTCTATGTGATTGAAACAGTATTAAAGAACCCTATAGGTAGGATTTCTAGTTCGATTAATAGTAAAATCCTAAATCATGATTTCTACCCTTTTGATGCAAGAAAGTAAAGACCCCCTCCCACACCCTTTTACTATACTCCCCGAGTTTCATACAAGTTATTACAATGCCGGAAAAATATAGAAAATACATCAAAAGACAACAGCTAGATCCGAGAAGCCTAATTCAACCTTAATGTCCAATAACATATATTTAATCAATTTCGGGATCCATATTTCCAAAGCCTTATCTTTATCCAAGGTGTTTCAAAATTCCAAGGAATCTCAGGGATTCCAGGCATTGCTTACACCGAGGATACCATTAGAATTAGAATAGTGCAGTGCGGAAGAGCCAGCTCTCATGCATCCAAGTTTAGAGGAAACTCAGGGGTTCCAAAGTATGGCTTGCAAGAGGGTGGCAGAACTTATAGCTAAGAGTAAGTGCAAAGCGAAAGGGGGATTGGGGAGCCATGACAAATGCTGGTCATGCTTAGCCACTAGGTAGGCTGGCACACCACTGACCACTAGTTTTGTTAAACAAGTTAGGAGCAGACCCTTGAAGGTCAGACCAAGGTCTGGATAGTGATTAGGACATTATCAGACCCAAGTCCAAGGCTCAGACACATAAAAGGGGAAAAGGAGTGGGAATTGATTGAGTTTGGGATTCAAAGAATCCAGTTCAGAATCATAGACAGCAATATTAGAGTACTGTTATGCCCTGAACCATAACTCACATACAAAGGGTAAAGGGTAAGGGGATTCACATAGGAACAATAATGACAAAGTTGCAGAAAAACAATAAAGGAAAACATAACAGAACTAGGATGTGAAACACATAGTGGAGGAGCAGTATTTAAACTAAGATGGACATACCAATTGCAAAGTAAGAGAATAACAGATTAACCATAGCAAGCAAGCAACAGAAACAACTCAGGTTTTCAGCAGAACACTTGAAGATTCAAGGAGAGCTTATAGGGTATTTCAGAAAGCAAAGAGCAGAAGTACACAGAACTGGTCTGTGTATTTGAGAGAAGAAGGGAGTAGAAAGCAGATTGCCTATTATTGCTTGATTGTTACTTACTTGTTGCTCTTTTTTTTTTCTCTCTTTTGAAAAGGGGAGGGCTGAGCCCTTTATATAGTTTTGAAAACAGGTGAGGCAGGCACAAAGGTATAAACATAGAAACTAATCAAATTAGTATCAATTAGGGTAGACAGTATCCTTTAATTAAGGGTCTAGTTCAGACGACTAAGAAGGTAGAGAGAATCAGTTTATTAAGGCTAAATTAAGGTAAAGATACCATATGGTGCACAAATAAGGTAACATACATAATTGGATATTTAAGGAAAGAGGGCACAATAGTAAGAATAAGGTATAAGTTTAAAAATCAGTCAAGGGATCTCGGATCCAGTTGTAAATCACAAAGAGACTGAGATAATTAAGGAAGTAAATAATTCAAACGTTGGTACAAAATCACAGAAGATACATGATCAATNATTAAGGCTAAATTAAGGTAAAGAGACCATATGGTGCACAAATAAGGTCACATACACAATTGGATATTTAAGGAAAGAGGGCACAATAGTAAGAATAAGGTATAAGTTTAAAAATCAGTCAAGGGATCTCGGATCCAGTTGTAAATCACAAAGAGACTGAGATAATTAAGGAAGTAAATAATTCAAACGTTGGTACAAAATCACAGAAGATACATGATCAATTATTTAAGGAAAACATCAGTAAGGTAAAAGAGGTTCAATCAAGAGAAATTAGTGACGAATTTCTTAGCCTGATTAAAGGAATTTCAAAAATAAAATTTTGAAAGGGAAGCTTATATATAAGCATGCAGTTCAAAACAAAGAAGAACAATGAGAGTTTTTTCATAATCACAGGCAAACAAGTTCACAAGTTCGATTACTGACTCGTCATGAGTCTGTAAACCTAGGGTTTCAGAGTGAAACCCTAGTGTCTTTCACTTCAAAGAAAAGAAAAGCCCCCAAATCTTAGGGGTGGCGAGTCAGTAGACCTAGGGTTTCAGAGTGAAACCCTAGTGTCTTTCACTTCAAAGAACAGAAAAGCCCCAAATCTTAGGGTTTCACATGGAGTCGGAGGTAAGGGAATCGTTCAAAGTCACAGAGATAGGCAGATATACACAAACAAAAGTAAGAGGAAATTATGAGTTTAAAGACGAGGGTAGGCAAGAGCATGATCAACAGAACTCAGAAACAAAATCAAAGCATGAGCTTAAACACATAAGCAAAAGCGAGTCAATAACCTAGGCTAACATGTGAACAAAAGTGGTAAATGAATCTCCGTAAAAGATCTAGTAAGAAACATAAGAGCAGGCTTGAACATAATAAGGAATAAAACAACAAGCATGAACATACATAAAAAGAGTAAAAGAATCAGAAACATTTAGAAACCATTTTCAGAAAACCCTAAAAATAGGATTCGAATAGTTTTTAAAGGGAAAATTAGGGAAAACTCTAAAATGGCACACACAGAATAGATCTAGACAAATAAGCGAAAAAGGAACCTCGATTAGGCTAGGGTTTCTGAGGACCCAAAAGGATGAGAAGGCTTAGAGGTCTCGAGAATGGTTCTGAGCTAGCAAGGTCGAATCCAGGCTCGAGAGGCAGGGATACGCCGGAATAAAGCCGGAAACGGCCAAAGAAACTCGAACCGGCCAGGGTCTGGATGAAGACCTTCGAGGTCTAGCCTCGAATCTTCAATGAGCAAGCGTGTGAGAGCAGGAGATGGTGGATAGAGGTTGTCCATGGCTAGATTAGCCATGGATTCTGGAGGTAGGTGGATATTAGGGTTTCAGAGGTTGAGAGGGTTCAAGAGAGATGAGTGGAACCAGAGGCGGCGGATTTGGAGAATGGGGATAGGGTTAGGGTCGTTTGGGAATTAAAATGGTAAGGAGGAAATGTGGTCGTTGATCATTTTGATCAACGGCCTGGAACAAAAGGGAGCCGGTCGGTTAAAAATAAATGGGTCGTGGGTCGGGTTAATTAAGAAATTGGGTAGGGAATTTTGGGTCTGATTTGGGCTTAAGATTGAGGTTAATTTCGGGCTAAAATTGAAATGCAAAGGGCTAACTCTTAAATAGCCACTTTTCCCGTATTTTAATTTATAAAAATAGCTAAATAATTTCTGGAATTAAATCAAATGTTATAAAATGATTAATGATACATAATTATCAAATTAAAAATACTGGAGTCAATTTTATAAATATAATTACAATTGAATCTTTAAAGAGGATAGTATTGCAATTATATGCAATTTAGTTATAAAAATACCAAATAAATTTGTAAAAATATGCAAAAATTATGTTAGCTATGTTTTGATGTAAATATGAGAATAAAAATAAATTTTTCACCAAAATAACAAATTTTGGGAATAATTATTGGATTTTATGGTATAAAAATAGGCAATAAATTGGTTTAAAAATTATAAAAAAATATCAAAACTCATGGGTGTGCTTATATATGCACAAATATGCTATTTTGGAAGTATTTTGGGTACAAAAAATACATAGGGAAAAATTGGGTATCAACAGCTGCCCCTCTTTACCCGAGGAGGTCGAAAGAGTTGTCGGGTAAAGACAAGATGGCCAATTTTGACCAGATCGGTGATTGGAAAGAACTTTGACCGAGCTCTAGTTTCTGAGCTGCCTACATATCCCTGATTTTACAGGAATCAGGCCATATGTAGTTCAGGAACCATTGACGAAGTACATCGATGGAGATTCGAAAAGGAACAGACGCGATGCTTAGGTTTGGAATAGGTGTTTGGAGTCGGATGGGCTGCGGAAACCGGAGTGGGATCGCTCCTGCTAAGACGGCCATTTGCTAGCCAGTGTACCTACAAAGAGTAATAAGGCATATATTATGCATAATTTAAACATGATGCAAGTTCCCATTGACCATGAATGTTGTCTTTGGACGGTTAGGATGACGTCCTCAGACCATGATGTCTTGGGCCATGAAACGCAAAATTAAATGATTCGCAGGCTATGATAATGGTGCCTCCGAACCATGATGCCTTTGAATAATGATGTGCAGGATATAAAGTGGGGTCCTCGAGCCGTAGCATGGTGTTCTCGGGCTATGAGGATGATGCCTCCGAACAATGACGCCTTCGGACAGTTTGGCGATATTTTAGCCCATGAAATGCAAGATTTAGTGGTATTTCAGCCAATGCAAAAACATAAATGGCGATATTTTAGCTGACAGAAATTTAAATAAAGCAGCGATGTTTCAGCTTATGCAAAAAATGTAAATGGAGATATTTTAGCCGACAGAAAAATAAAACATGCAATGTTTCAGCCGATGCAAAAAATGTAAATGGCGATATTTCAGCTGACAGAAAAATAAAACAGGCGATGTTTCAGCCGATGCAAAAAATGTTAATGGCGATATTTCAGCCGACAGAAAGTATAGGTATAGATGCTGATGGAGATTTAAATAAGAATTGGCAATCTTTCAGCCGATGTAGAATTTAAATAAAGTTTGGCGATATTTCAGCTGACTACAAGAGAGATAAAGTGGCGATGTTTCAGCAGATGCAAAATAAAGGTGGCGGTATTTCAGCAATGCAGGTGGAGGTAGAGTTCAACCTCGGAAGGCAGAAAGGTAGCCTTATATAGATAAATGCAGATGGAGACAACGCTTAGTCTCGGAAGGCAGGAAGGTAGCTTTATGCAATGCAGGAAGTGCAGATGAAGACAACGCTTAGTCTCGAAAGGCAGAAAGGTAGCCTTATGAAATGCAGGAAATGCAGATGGAGACAACGCTTAGTCTCGGAAGGCAGAAAGGTAGCCTTATGCAATGCAGGAAATGCAGATGGAGACAATGCTTAGTCTCGGAAGGAAGAAAAGTAGCCTTATGCAATGCAAGAAATAGAGATGGAGACAACGCTTAGTCTCGAAAGGCAGATAAATAGCCTTATATGAGATGGAGGTAGAGCTTAACCTCGGAAGGCATATAGATAGCCTTATGCAAAATGGAGGTAGAGCTTAACCTTGGAAGGTCAAAAGGTAGCCTTATGCAAAATGCAGATGGAGACAGAGCTTAGTCTCGAAAGGCAGATAGGTAGCCTTATGCAAGATGGAGGTAGGGCTTAACCTCAGAAGGCAGACATATAGCCTTATGCAAAAAAAGCCGATGGAGACAGAGCTTAGTCTCGAAAGGCAGATAGACAGCCTTATGCAAGATGGAGATGGAGACAGAGCTTAGTCTCGAAAGGCAGATAGACAGCCTTATGCAATGCAAGAATGTAAAGGCGGATAGTGGTAAGACTTTCTTAGCTGTTAGCTGATTATGATATCGTGACTGCTGGGGATGTTGTGTGCGAATAGCGATTTTTTAATAAGCGATTGTTCTGATAGCTTCACTCCTGAAAAGTACGAGTGCGTGAATGTATTCAATGATTTGTGACCTGCATCCAAAGAAAAATCGTGAGTTCTGTAGAGGGGGAAAGGTTAGTTCATCCTCCCGTGGTTCCTGACGTCACGTATCATTGGGGTAGCGTTGCTAAATGACAGCGATTCCAATGATAGTTATGCATGATTTAATAAATATAATGTAAGTATATATTTGAAAAATGATTTTCTTTTGGATGAACCAATGACTGCGACGTGGTCCAAGACATTGCAACCTCGCTTGCTCCGAAATTTTGAAGGTCCTCCTCAAAATTCTGCCCCAGTTGACTGGGGTGGCGCTTCTGACGGCTGCGTTGAATGACTGAAGACGATCAACCTCAAAATTTTGAGGGTCCTCCTCAAAATTCTTCCCTTGTTTACTGGGTTGGCGCTTTTGGCGATGAAAAGACTGAAAACTGACTTCGGAATTTTGAGGGTCCTCCTCAAAATTCTGCCCCAGTTCCGATAGCGGGTAAAAATGGAATTTTTATTAAATTATGACCGAACCCATAGGGCTTCCTACGTATCCCCTCTTAAACGAGAATCAGGTCAGGCATAGTTCAAATTATATCATGAAGAGAAAGCATATGATTACACATAGTATCATTTCACTGCATCTGAATTGATTGGCTTCGGCCAGATTTCTCTGTCCATTTATGCAAGGATAAGGGCTCCTCCAGTTAGAACACGGTGAACCATGTACGGACCCTGCCAATTAGGAGAGAACTTCCCCTTGGCTTCATCTTGATGTGGGAATATTTTCTTTAATACCAGCTGCACTGGTGTAAACTTTCTTGGTTTAACTCTTTTGTTGAAGGCTCTGGACATTCTGTTATGATACAACTTACCGTGGAAAACCGCATTCATTCTCTTCCCGACTATAAGGGCTAGCTGCTTGTAGCGACCTTTTACCCATTCTGCATCACCCAACTCTGCTTTTTGTATGATTCTTAAAGAGGGAATTTCTACCTCGGCGGGAATGACCACCTCTGTACCATAGACTAGCATGTAGGGAGTTGCTTGGTTGATGTGCAGAATGTGGTACGGTATCCCAATATGGCGAATGATAACTTCTCGTGCCATTGTTTGTGCCTTTCGATCATCTTCCTTAGTATCTTCTTGATATTCTTGTTGGCTGCCTTCACAGCTCCATTCATCTGAGGTCTGTAGGATGTAGAGTTCTTGTGTTTGACCTTGAATGTATCACACATTGCTTTCATTAGGTCATTGTTGAGATTGGAACCATTGTCAGTGATAATTGATTCCGGAATTCCGAACTGACAAATGATACGGTCGCAGACGAAATCTGCCACAACTTTCTTAGTCACTGCTTTGTATGATGCTGCTTTGACCCATTTGGTAAAGTAATCAATTGCCACTAAGATGAACCTGTGCCCGTTTGATGCGGCAGGCTCGATCGGTCCGATAACATCCATTCCTCAAGCGGCAAACGGCCATGGTGAGCTTGTTGAAGGAAGCTCGTTCGGAGGCACTTTTATCATATCTGCATGTATCTTACAATGATGGCACTTTCAGACATATTGGATACAGTCCATTTCCATAGTCATCCAAAAATATCCTGCTCGGAGTATCTTCTTTACTAAAACAAAACCATTCATGTGCGGTCCGTAGGTTCCTGCGTGCACTTCATCCAATAGTTTGGTTGCTTATCTTGCATCGACACACCGTAGCAATCCCAAATTAGGAGTCCTCTTGTACAAGATCCCTCCGCTGTGAAAGAAGTTGTTAGCTAACCTCCGAAGTGTGCGTTTCTGAGTAGTATTGTCAAGCTCTAGGTATTCTCCTGTTGTCAAGTACTCTTTGATGTCATGGAACCATGGTTTTCTGTCTGCTTCTTCCTCAACGTGAGCACAATAAGCTGGCTGATCATAAATCTTTATTGGGATGGGATCAATGAAATTTGTGTCTGGAGGCTAGATCATGGATGATAATGTGGCTAATGCATCAGCGAACTCGTTCTGGACCTTGGGGACGTGCTGAAATTCTGTCTTTGTCAATCTTTTCCTCAACTCCTGTATGTGATGCAGGTAGGGAAGTATCTTAGAGTTTTTGGTGGCCCATTCTTCTCGAACTTGATGGATGAGCAGGTATGAGTCCCCGATCACTAGTAACTCTTGAATGTTCATGTCAATGGCCATCTTGAGCCCCAGGATGCATGCTTCGTATTCGGCCATATTATTTGTGCAAGGGAACCTGAGCTTGGCGGATACCGGGTAATGCTAGCCGGTTTCTGATACTAGGACTGCTCCTATGCCAATTCCTTTGAAATTTGCAGCTCTGTTGAAAAATAACCTCCAACCATAGTAGGATTCTGCAATATCTTCTCCTACGAAGGATACTTCTTCATCAGAAAAATACGTTTTCAGGGGTTCGTATTCTCCGCCAATAGGATTCTCGGCAAGGTGATCTGCCAAAGCTTGTCCTTTGACTGCTTTTTGAGTGATGTAAACAATGTCGAATTCACTTAGCTGGATTTGCCATTTGGCGAGCTTGCCGGTAGGCATGGGCTTCTGAAAGATATATTTCAACGGGTCCATCCTGGATATGAGATAAGTGGTGTAGGCACAGAAATAATTCCTCAATTTCTGAGCTACCCAAGTCAGAGCACAACAGGTGCGCTCCAATAACGAATACCGGGCCTCGTAGCGGGTAAACTTCTTGCTGAGGTAGTAAATGGCTTGCTCCTTTCTCCCCGTTTCAGCATGTTTTCCCAAAACACAATCGAATAATCCATCCAGAACCGCAAGATAAATTAATAGAGGCCTTTCTGGCTCGGGCAGAACCAATAGTGGCGGCATTGACAGGTATTCCTTGATTCTGTCGAAGGCTTTCTGACAATCGTCGGTCCATCTAGTAGCAGCGTCTTTCTTCAGCATTTTAAAAATGGGTTCACAAATGAATCTGGATTGGGCTATGAACCGACTGATATAGTTGAGTCTTCCCAAGAAACTCATCACGTCCTTCTTGTTCTTTAGCGGTGGCAATTCTTGAATGGCTTTGACCTTTGATGTGTCCAGTTCTATCCCTCGACGGCTCACGATGAAACCTAGTAGCTTTCCGGCAGGAACCCCGAATGCACACTTGGCGGGATTTAGTTTCAGATTATACCTTCTCAGTCTATTTAAGAACTTTCTCAGATCTTCCATATGATCAGTGGCTTTCTTGGATTTGATGATGACGTCGTCCATATATATCTCGATCTCCTTGTGTATCATGTTGTGAAAGATAGTATTCATGGCTCTCATATAGGTGGCGCCAACATTCTTCAACCCCAATGGCATCATTTTGTAACAATACATTCCCCACGGCGTGATGAAGGTCATTTTCTCTGCATCTTCTTCATCCATCCATATCTGATGGTATCTAGCAAAACAATCGACGAATGACTGCAACTCATGCTTAGCGCACTTGTCAATTAAAATATGTATGTTTGGCAAGGGGAAGTCATCTTTGGGACTGGCCCGGTTGAGATCCTGGTAGTCGACACAGATTCTAACCTTCCCGTCCTTCTTTGGTACTGGCACGATGTTGGCTAACCATGTTGGATACTCTACCACTTTGAGAACCTTAGCTTTGACTTGCTTAGTAACCTCTTCTTTGATTTTCAAACTTATGTCGGGCTTGAATTTCCTGAGCTTCTGTTTTACCGGCGGACAGGTTGGATCTGTTGGCTGTTTGTGAGCTACAATGGACGTGTTGAGACCAGTCATATCATCATATGACCAGGCGAATATGTCCTCATATTCTTTTAAGAATTCCGTATATTCTTTCTTCTCTAACGATTACAAGTGAATGCTGATGCGAGTTTCTTTGACATTTTCCGTATCTCCCAAATTAACAACCTCAGTTTCGTCCAAGTTGGATTTAGGCCTATTCTCAAAGTTCTCGACCTCTCTGACGGCCTCTTCTGGTATATCATCCTCTTCTAAATCTATATCCGTTGCGTTGTCTCGTTGCAAGTATCAGTCGTTGGTTCATTATCAAGATAGGTAATAGTAATGCTGTGTAAATAAAGTAAATGATAGAGGAAAATAATAAGAGCGAGATATATAATAAACTTGGAAATGCTTTGATTGAATTGTTTGAAACGTTGGAGCTCTTTTCAAAATTAAAGACAATGCGAAAAGAAAGAAAAAAAATCAACTAGTAAAAAGTAAAGATGCGATGCATGGTGCTTTGTTTAGCCTTGCTACCCCGAAGATTTTCGAGACCTGGTGGTTCTGATCGACCAATTAGTGAGGTGTTCCCCTCAATTCACAGCTTGTATGGAAGGGCCTTCCTCCCTTCCTCCTTGAAGATAACACAACAATCCATATCATCTTCCAGAAACAAGTTCTTCATTGCTGCTAATGGTTCATCCTCCTCTGATCCATATATGATATTTGTTGGTTGAAAAGTCTGTTCCAGGCTAGGTATCAGAAACTCCAATAGATAGTAGGGACCGCGCCATGGTGGCGACCAGTTCTGGAATTCCTCCCAGGTGTAGCCGTACCCTAAGCCAAAGGTAGTGCCAGAATATAGAGTATACTGATGGTGCACGAACTAACCTTTGGGGAGGTGAATAAAAAATAAAAGAAAAACAAAAGGTAAAAAGTTTGTGCGGGTTCTGAGAAAAGAATATTTCAATATTTAAAATCATTGTGCAAGAATATAAGTCGTGTCCTAATTTGGGTTCCTCGTTGTGCCCGAGGTTGGCCTAGCGACAAATTAACTTTGGAGAACTTATAATGCTAAATGCCTCATTTCATTGATAAAAATAAGATGAGTCTCAAAACAACTTAAAATAACGGGAAATGAAAATACTACTAATGGCCAATAGCCTTATTACATCACGAAAGTAGGAAATAAAAGATCTTAACTACTTGGTCCCAGAAGGACCTTCCCCAGATTCGGTATTCTTGCCTCCCTCATACAGCTACACTAGCTCGCGCAGTCCTAGCAACAAGTAGGCTCGGGCCAGATGTCCGCCTGTATTTTCCTAGCTTTCTGGCAGTCTTTTATCCTTTTCAAGAATTTCCCTTCCAGCTCCACTAGACCTCATTCCAGATACCCTAGCCGCTTGTTGGCGTTGACATCCATATCCTTCCACTCGTCGATCAACTTCTGATGAGCTTCCTATATCTCCCGATGATCATTTTCGCATTCCCGAATTCTTTTGCGTAATTGATTATACTTAGCTTGCGCTTCAGCCTTTTCGTTAATAAGCCTGTGACCTCGGATGAACCCAGGATGACCCAAATCAATGTAATTATCTTCCAACCAAGCTGAATAGTGTGACACACACCCGGCGTGATACCTGTCTGGCTCGATAGATTCTCTTCCCAAGACGAGTTTGCAATGCCACATGTGCTGAGCATGACACCTGTGAGGGCTATCATCATTCTGAAAGTCAGCCCTGAATTGACTCATTTTGTCTTCCCTTGGTATGATTTGCTTCCTCGCAGCTTGCCTCATGGCTCGGAGAGGTACATAAGGATAAGTTCCCCTCAGACCAATGAGTGTGAGGAATGGTGCAGCCCGAGAACGAACAATGAACTCCCCGATTGGGAACAACTCACACATCCACTGTACATGTTCTTCCTTTAGATTATCGAATAGTTCTACCCATCCTCTAGCGTCCTCTGGTCGGGCAAAGATGTTAGGCATGAAGTTCGTTCGCTTTGGGTGGTGAAAAGCGATATGATCCTCCCAGTCTCTGCGTGTAATTTCCTGCCGGTAATCACCTTTTTGAAGGTGTTCCAAAAGCTAGAGTTGAAGTAACAGATTACAACCTTCAAAGTGTTTGGCCCATTGCTGACACTTTTCCAAGGCTCGATATATCTCAGCGACAATCATGGGCACTATGCTGAAAGACTGCCCGTCGATTCCCTCCATTAAGGTCTTGGTTACCATGGCTAGTCTGGTGTGGATCCTAGCCTTCTTCATAGAAAAGATTAGTATCCCCAGAAACAGAACATGAATACAAAAACCCTTCTGTGGATATGCCTTAAAGAGGTAAGTGCAAATTCGCCGGTGTACGTGCGGTAGGACTTGCTATGGCCATACCTCTAGTACAAGTAGTCAAATGGTATGTAGGAGTCTTTTAGACAAGTCAAACCTGGGTTTTTCTTGAGTCCCATCATTTTGAGAAAACCCCTAGCTTTGCGATTTTCTGGCATAAGCAGACTCGGAGTCTCCCAAGGAATACCAGCTAGACCCCCTATTTCTTCAAGTAAAGGGGTCATCTCAAGGTCCCCGAAGCGAAATACTGACCGATCATTGTCCCAAAACAAAGTTGCAGCCTCTACGATTTTGTTGTCAGGCCAGATTTCTAGAAGTGAAGGTAGATTTCCCAAGTACTTGCGGACAAGATTCCGATCACTGGCATGAAGGTCCTCCCACAAGCTTAGCAGCCTTGGGTGAATGTTGGTTACCATACCAAATCTGGGGACTTCGTGCCTCATTTTCTGCAAAACAAAGCGTTAGACCCTTACCCCACCAGACTCGACTATTTAAATCAACAATTAGCATAGTAGGCATTTAGTTCTCCAAATAAATGCACATAACATGGAGGCGTCTGTTTGGGTTTCAGGTAAACCCGATGGACTTTGGACTAGGCTATCTTAATGAGTCATTATGCGGACAACATAACTGACTCGGCTAGGTTTGACCATGATGCATGAACAGTTTTAACGGAGTAAGGTTTCTACTTTTGAAGTGCTAGACTGGTACCCTTGAGCGGACAACTCAAGAGGGAAAGGCGCGGAAACGTCGACAATACCATTGATCGACTGATTTTAACACAAATATGCCTTTGCCAAATTTAGGGGGTGGTAATATCGGAAGAGCGCAACCACTCATTATAAGCGTTGCTATATGATTTGTTTTAGCACGAGTGGAGTATAATGTTGAAGTTGCAATTTACAAGAATGAAACAGATTGACATGTATTTTCCCGTACATAAAATAAAAAATTACAATAAATGCTCGAAATTACAACACCATTGAAATAATAAAGTAGTAAGGAAAGCAGTTAAATGAAAGGAAAGAAATGAAGAGGCAAGTTAGTTTTTCATGATGAAATAATTAAAAGGCAAGAAATAAAGGTAATTAAAGAAATAATGAAGTCACAAATAACATGTAATGTTAAAAAGCCTAAAGAAATATCCAGCAGAGTCGCCATGCTGTCGACGCCCCCTCTTTCCTTTATCGCGGACGGGCTGTCTGGAAATCGGATATACGACTTATGGGAGGACAACTCTTATTCTCTTGCGAGAATTGGGTTTTGGAATATTGGAGAGTCGCCACCTAATGATTATAGTGCATTAGGACACTTTTAAAGAGAGAATAAATTGAGAAGAGAAACCAGAGTTTGGGTAAGGGCTTAGAGCTTATCTCGAGGGGAAGGTGTTAGGCACACCTCAAGATCCACTAGTGTTGTTCCCGGCCATGCTATAATTGTGACTTTAAGAAGGTAGAAGAAACAAATAAAGTTTGCACATAATAATTACAAATAAGTTTAAAGATTTAAAAAGGAAGAAAGTGATGGACAGTTTTTTAAAAAAAAAGGAATTAATTAAAGGAAACGGAATTAGAAGAAAACATTGTAAGTAAAAGAAAAGAAAAAGGGGTCCTAGGTTTAAACATAATGTGGATTACATCAATGCAATACACGGCGTACACTCCTCAGAAGAGGGGTCGCACGTGATATTAGCGCACCGGTCATCATATCCATAATCTACCCTTCCCAACCCGTTAAGGTATTAAAGTGCGTTTAGTCTAGTTTACTTATTGCATGCTAGTACCCGTACCAACCTATCAGTCCCGGGGTATTAGGACTTCTAATCCTAAAAGGGAAGAAAGGGATGGGGGCCTTTATGGAGTTTAAAGGATAAAATTCTAGTTTCGTCATTCAAAACAAATACCAAATAGGAGGAAGAACAAACAGATAAGCAAAACTCAACTAAACCCCTTAAATCAGACAAAACATATTGTTTAGCATGCCTTGGCAAATACTAATTTGGTCTTAGATTAAAATTAGGCAGCGAGCGGACTGGTTCAACACATATATTTAGACAGAAAGTCTGCATTAGACAACTCGGATACAATTGTCAGAGATTAAGGCATTTAACGCGAGTTGTTTTAAGAAGGCACTGATTTTAGAAGATAATTAATGCAGAAGAGTTTGGAAAGAAACGACAGGCTGCAGACTTAGAAAAGTGCTTAGAAATGAATTTGAAAAAGGATCAGCGGACCGACTAGTTATAAACACAAAAAAGAGTAGTTGTTAAAAAAAATTCAGAAGAGATAGAACTATCTAAAAAAGAGTGAGCTGCAAAACTAATTTAAACAACGAGTCCAGGAATCGAGTTGGAAAAAATATGTTTAGGCAGAACATTAGAGAAGCTGTTTCAGAAAAAGATATGCAAATTTGAAGAACTCGATTTTTCAAGACAAATGTACATTGATTGAAGAGAGTTTTATCAAAAGTTAAAGTTTTTGAAAACATTACTGAATTAGGCGTTTAAGAACCTGTTAACCAATTATTACTACTTTGAACGGGCTGAGCGAGTTTGATGCAAAATCCTATATGCATGATATCTATATTATCGATTTTCAGAACTTGTTAATGAACTCGTGAAAAGATGCTTGTTTAATTAATCCTACAGTTTGCCTAATGAATATGCATATCCTGTAGGCATGATATCTATAAATAAAAATTTTTCAGAAAGTTTAAACTCCTATAGGCAGGATCTCTAGATGCGTAATTACAGAACATGAGTGTTAAATCCTATAGACATGCTTTTCTAGGTGATTTGTAGTAAAGTTAAGCATTAAATCCTATAGGTATGGTCTCTATGTGATTGAATCAGTATTAAAGAACCTATAGGCAGGATTTTTAGTTTGATTAAAAGTAAAATCATAAATCATGATTTCTACCCTTTTGATGCAAGAAACTAAAGATCCCCTCCCACACCCTTTTACTATACTCCCCGAGTTTCATACAAGTTATTACAATGCCAGAAAAATATAGAAAATACATCAAAAGACAACAGCTAGATCCGAGAAGCCTAATTCAACCTTAATGTCCAATAACATGTATTTAACCAATTCCGGGATCCAGATTTCCAAAGCCTTATCTTTATCCAAGGTGTTTCAAAGTTCCAAGGAATCTCAGGGATTCCGGGCATTTCTTACACCAAGGATACCATTAGAATTAGAATACTGCAGTGCGGAAGAGCCAGCTCTCAGGCATCCAAGTTCAGAGGGAGCTCAGGGGTCCCAAAGCATGGCTTGCAAGAGAGAGGCAGAATTATAGCTAAGAGTAAGTGCAAAGCGAAAGGGGGATTGGGGAGCCATGACAAATGGTGGTCATGCCTATCCACTAGGAAGGCTGGCACACCCCTGACCTCTTGTTTGGTTAAACAAGTTAGGAGCAGACCCTTGAAGGTCAGACCAAGGTCTGGATAGTGATTAGGACACTATCAGACCCAAGTCCAAGGCTCAGACACATAAAAGGGGAAAAGGAGTGGGAATTGATTGAGTTAGGGATTCAAAGAACCCAGTTCAGAATCATAGACAACAATATTAGAGTGTTGTTATGCCCTGAACCATAACTCATATACAAAGGGTAAAGGGTAAGTGGATTCGCATAGGAACAATAATGACAAAGTTGCAGAAAAATAGTAAAGGAAAACATAACAGAACTAGGATGTGAAACACATAGTGGAGGAGCAGTATTTAAACTAAGATGGACATACCAGTTGCAAAGTAAGAGAATAGCATAGTAACCATAGCAAGAAAGCAACAGAAACAACTCAGGTTTTCAGCAGAACACTTGAAGATTCAAGGAGAGCTTATAGGGTATTTCAGAAAGCAAAGAGGAGAAGTACACAGAACTGGTCTATGTATTTGAGAGAAGAAGGGAGTAGAAAGCAGATTGCCTATTATTGCTTGATTGTTACTTACTCGTTGTTCTTTTTTTTTCTTCTCTTTTTTGAAAAGGGGAGGGCTGAGCCCTTTATATAGTTTTGAAAACAGGTGAGGCAGGCACAAAGGTATAAACATAGAAACTAATCAAATTAGTATCAATTAGGGTAGACAGACTCCTTTAATTAAGGGTCTGGTTCAGACGACTAAGAAGGAAGAGAGAATCAGTTTATTGAGGCTAAATTGAGGTAAAGAGACCATATGGTGCACAAATAAGGTGACATACACAATTGGATATTTAAGGAAAGAGGGCACAGTAGTAAGAATAATGTATAAGTTTAAAAATCAGTCAAGAGATCTCGGATCCAGTTGTAAATCACAAAGAGACTGAGATAATTAAGGATGTAAATAATTCAAACGTTGGTACAAAATCACAGAAGGTGCAGGATCAATTATTTAAGGAAAAAATAGGTAAGGTAAAAGGGGTTCAATCAAGAGAAATTAGTGACGAATTTCTTAGCCGGATTAAAGGAATTTCAAAAATAAAATTTTGAAAGGGAAGCTTATATATAAGCATCTAGTTCAAAACAAAGAAGAACAATGAGAGTTTTTTCCATAATCACGGGCAAACAAGTTCACAAGTTCGATTACAGACTCGTCATGAGTCTGTAAACCTAGGGTTTCAGAGTGAAACCCTAGTTCCTTTCACTTTAAAGAAAAGAAGACCCCCCAAATCTTAGGGTTTCACATGGAGTCGGAGGTGAGGGAATCGTTCAAAGTCACAGAGATAGGCAGATATGCACAAACAAAAGTAAGAGGAAATTACGAGTTTTAAGACGAGGGTAGGCAAGAGCATGATCGACAGAACTCAAAAACAATAGCATGAGCTTAAACACATAAAAAAAGCGAGTCAATAACCTAGGCTAACATGTGAACAAAAGAGGTAAAAGAATCTCCGTAAAAGATCCAGTAAGAAACACAAGAGCAGGCTTGAACATAACAAAGAATAAAATAACGAGCATGAACACACATAAAAAGAGTAAAAGAATCAGAAACATTTATAAACCATTTTCAGAAAACCCTAAAAATAGGATTCGAACAATTTTGAAAAGGGAAAATTGGGGAAAAACTCTAAAATGGCACACACAGCATAGATCTAGCATAGATCTAGACAATTAAGCAAAAAAGGAACCTCGATTAGACTAGGGTTTCTGAGAACCCAAAAGGACGAGAAGGCTTAGAAGTCTCGAGAATGGTTCTGAGCTAGCAAGGTCGAATCCAGGCTCGAGAGGCTGAGATACGCCGGAGCAAAGCTGGAAACGGCCAAAGAAAATCGAACCGGCCAGGGTCTTGATGAAGACCTTCGAGTTCTAGCCTCGAATCTTCACTGAGCAAGCGTGTGAGAGTAAGAGATGGTGGGTAGAGGTTGTCCATGGCTAGATTAGCCAAGGATTCTGGAGGTAGGTGGATATTAGGGTTTCAGAGGTCTAGAGGGTTCGAGAGAGACGAAAGGAACCAGAGGCGGCGAATTTGGAGAATGGGGATAGGGTTAGGGTCGTTTGGGAATTAAAATGGTAAGGAGGAAATGTGGTCATTGATCATTTTGATCAACGGCCTGGATCAAAAGGGAGCCGGGGGGTAAAGATAAACGGGCCATGGGTCGGGTTAATTAAGAAATTGGGTAGGGAATTTTGTGTCTAATTTGGGATTAAGATTGAGGTTAATTTCGGGCTAAAATTGAAATGCAAAGGGCTAACTCTTAAATAGCCACTTTTCCCTTGTTTTAATTTATAAAAATAGCAAAAATAATTTCTAGAAATAAATCAAATGTGATAAAATGATTAATGATACATAATTATCAGATGAAAAATACTGGAGTCAATTTTATACCAACGTTCTTGCAGGAATCCACTCATTCTAAGTATTTGTCAGTACGGTCATGCCACCCTTTATCGGTGCACAGCGCACCGGAGAAATCCAAGATTTGTTAGAAACAGGGTAGACCACCACTTCTTTCATCACCTCATCCAATCTTCCTTCATGATCCAAGAAAGGTTTCACATCATTCTCCAAGATAGTTTTAGACATACGGAGCATGGGACTGAGGTGTGGAGAAAGTGGTGTCAATTCCAACACCGGTGACTCCTCAATTGTTGGCTTTGTTAGTGGAATTTTTCGATTTTCAAGATCCAAAGACAATTTACTGGGCTCACAAGATTCCATAACATGTAAAGCATCTATGCACGTCACTCTACTTGCATCATCATTGACATCCCGATTTAGAGGCTCGGCAATAAGGGGATCTTCAACCTTAATCATAGAACTTGTATCATCCAATATCACAATTGTGACAATGTCCACAAATGAGCACACCTCGGTGCCATTAGGTTGCCTCATGGATTTGCAAACAGGGAAAACAACCTTATCATCCCCCACACGGAAAATCAACTCATCCGCTTCAACGTCAACCAATGCCTTCCCCGTAGCAAGGAAAGGTCTACTAAGAATGATCGGGAATTCACAGTCCACTTCACAATCCAATATGACAAAGTCGGTCGGTAATATGAATTTGTCCACCCGGACAAGTATATCATCAATTATGCCCAACGGTCGCTTCATTGATCGATCCGCCATTTGAAGTCTCATTGAAGTTGGTTGAGGTTTTCCAATACCCAAGGTCTTGAAGACCGAGTACGGCATCAAATTTATGCTAGCCCCCAAATCACAAAGGGCCTTGGAAAAATCCGTGCTCCCTATAGTGCAAGGGATAGCAAAAGCTATAGGATCCTCAAGCTTAGGGGCCATAGAATGTATGATAGAACTCACTTGATGAGTCATTTTAATTGTTTCACACTCCATCGACCTATTTTTTGTCACCAAATCCTTCATAAACTTGGCATACCCAGATATTTGCTCAAGTGCCTCCACCAAAGGCACATTGATTGTAAGGCTCTTCATCATGTCTATAAACATTTTGAACTAGTGGTAACTCTTGTGCTTTGCTAACCATTGAGGATAAGGTGGAGGTGGCCTAGGCAAAGGTGTCTTGGCTTTGGGCACCACCGGCTCAGGTATACAAATCATGTGTTCCCTGGAGGGGTTCACAGCATCTTGAGTCTCAACCTCGGCTTCATCAATATCAATCCTCACATCATTCTTCATATTGGTGTCAACCACATCTTCAAAAATCAAAGGACTCACATCTTCTTGGAACCCAACATCATCATCCACAACTTGATTTTCTTTCGAGGCATGCACATCACCGCCTCTCCCACTTTTTGTTGTAACTGCCATCACATGATTGTTATTGTTCCTGCCCTTTGGGTTCACCATCGTATCACTTGGTAGAGCACCCTTAGGTTGAGTATTTAACAATTAAGAGAGTTGGCCTATTTGCACCTCAAAATTCTGAATAGAGGTATTGTGGGAAGCCAATTGACCATCAGAGTCTTGGTTCTTCTTCATCATTTGTTGAACATGAATTCAATTCTTCTCATATCATTACCCGAAGAACTCGAACCTTGAGAAGGAAAAGGGGGTGGATTATTCGGTTGTTGGTACATGGGGGGCCTTTGAAAGCCTTGCCCGGGTTGCCTTGGTTCCCACCAGGATGTTATTCCACCCACCTTGATTGTTGTTCCAATTGCCACCACCTTGTTGTTGGTTGTTATTATTCCAATTACCTCCTCCATGTTGTTGATTGCCCCAATTTCTTTGGGGATGCCATTGTTGATTTGAAGAGTGGCCTCTATTCCCTTGGTAGTTGTTGACATATTGGACCTCTTCGCCTTGATCATCATAACACTCATTTGAATAACCACCACCATCGTTGGTGTCATATTGTTCACCATTTCCTTGAGGTTGTTGCCTTCTTTGCCTCCTTTTTAGCATAGAAACACCTACCATGGCATTGACTTGGCGTGGATTTTGGACTTGTTGCAATTGAGCCTTCGCCAACTGGTTCATAGTTGTGATAAGCTCGACAATAGCTTGGCCATGGTCATGCAATTTCTTATGCAAATCGATGATCGTGGGTTCACCTTGGGGCACATTTTCTTGGCTTTTCCATGCCGAAGAAGTGTCGACCATCTCATAAAGCACATAAATGCCTCTTGGTAAGAAAGTTTCATAAAATTCCCTCAGGCCAATTGGTTCACAATGCATTGATTCGTGGTGCTGATACCCCGATAAAAGGTTTGTTGTATCATCGCCTAGGTCATGTCGTTATTAGGGCACTCTTTCACCATTGTTCTATAACTCCCATATCTCGTGCAAAGGTTCTGTTGGCTTCTGCTTAAAGGCTAGAACTTCATCCCGAAGTGCTGCCATATGACTTGGAGAAAAGAACTTGGCAATAAATTTGTCTGCCAATTTATCCAATGTTGTGATAGAATGATTGGGGAGCCTTTCTAACCAATCCAATGCTTTACCTCGAAGAGAGAACGGGAAAAGACTCAATATCAACGCATCCTCAGACACGCTTGCTTGCTTGCTACCCCAACATGTATCTACGAATCCCTTCAAGTGCTTCTAGGCATTTTGATCGGAAGCGCCCGTAAAGTATCCTCTTTGCTCGAGCAAGGTAAACATAACATTTGTGATTTGAAAATTCCCCGCCCGAATTTGGGGAGGAACAATGGCACTCGCATACCCTTGATTTTGGAGAACTCTTGGGGCCACTCTTGGCGGTGGCGGTGGAGGGTCTGGAATATGATTGTTGTCATTGGCCTGATGGCCTCTATGTGGAGCTTGAGGTAAGGGAACCTCATCTTGATCAATATCTTCTACCTCCTCCTCGCCATGACATTTCCAAGAGGGTCATTAGCATTTAGAGCCATTGGTACCTGAGTAATCAACACAAACAAAATTAGTAAACACGAAGGAAAGTGAAACAACATAGAAAACTAACTAAACAGATAGTCAACACCATAAGCTCCCCGGTAACGGACCAAAAAGTGATCACTGCCAACTCGATGCTACACCAAGGTAGGAAGAATGGGTCATAATAGCTTTTACCCGATATGAGGGTCGGGATCGAATTCCTCAGGGAGCTAGTAGTGGAGTTGGAATATCTACCTAGTTTAGAAATGTGCGTTTGCTTCAAATATCACTTCAAACATATTTTGGGTTTTCAAATTGTAACTACTATAATCTAACTATTGATTTCAACTAAATTATGCTATGAGAAGATTGCTAAGTTATATCTAATAGGAAGAAGGGCACTAGGGTCGTGACATCACCTAGGTGGCCAATTGACGAGTAGATGTTACTAAGGTTCGATTGACATAATTGGGGCTTATGCTATAACCGTTGCACAATTTTACCCACCGAGAGGCGTGATTTTGCCCAATTGACTCTCTCAAGACCAAATGGGTAGGCAAATTAGATCAAGCAACTAGGGTTCAAGTAGGGTGATTACTCTCTCGAGATTTAACCCGTTAATTGGGACTATCATTTCTCACGAGTTCATCCCAATTCCTTGGTGGGTCAATTTTGGAGGCATAAACTCTCTTTCTTAAGAAGAGTTAAATCCACAAAGCTTGAATCAGTGTTTGCAACCACCAATCCTTAGATTAAAGCATAAAATCAACCCAAATAGCAAACACCCATAGTCAATCTAATCCTAGATGGCAACACCCATCAATTACCCACACAAGGGTTGAGCCACAACCCTAGATAATGGATTTAGCTACTCATGATTGACAAATAAAATAAATAAATAGATGAAGAACAACACATATTAATTAATTGATAAATGAAACTACAAGAATCTATCGTAAATTTGAAGCTAAAGTGCCAAAAATGGCTACAAATCGAGTTCCCACGAGCGCAGCTCAATTCTGAAGATAACAGATCACCTAAAAATGGTAAAATGTTCTATTTATACTAGGTTAGAAAAACTGAACAAAAATACTCCTGCGGGGTCAGTGCGGGCTGCACTAAATGGACCGCGGCCGCACTAGGCTCTTTGACTTTAATTCTTGTTTCTCTAAGATTAGGCTCCGTGGACCACCTAGAATGGACCGCGGCCACGGAGGGAGCTGGCGCGGTCCACACAATCAGGACCGCGAACAACACAATAGGGTAGTGCAGCCGCGGAGTCTTCACCGCGGACCGCGAGATATGTACTGCGGCCGCGTTGCCTGAAGCCTGTTTTGCCTACTCTCTAAACCACCTAGTGCGGCCGCATTCATCTTTGCGCGGTCCGTACTAGGCCTTCTTTCCCTCAGATTGCTTGGTCTTTGATACTTGAGCAGGTTTCACTCCTTTTTGAGCCGATCTTTAACATTTCGTCACTTTGTCCAGGATTATTATTTTTGATAATTCTTCTATTGGGTTTTTATATTTATGCAAAAATATGGCTAAGGTAATTTTTACAAATTTTTTACATTTTTATTCAGTATTTTTAAAGCTAAATTGCACACAATTGTAATATTAGCCATTTAAAGTTTAATTATGTTTCAGACACATAAAATTAGATCTTGTATTTTTAAATTGTTAACTTTAAATTTATTTTCAGAAACTATTTACTATTTTTTATAAATTAAAAAGGAAAAATAGCTATTTAAATAACAGCACATTTGCATTTCAATTATAGCCTAAATCAAACCCCAATTTCCCAGCCCAATTTCTAATTAAAACACGACCCCAATCCAATTAAATCCTATGCAAACCCGGATCCCCACCTACCTTATTCAGTCTGGACCGTTCATTATTCTGATCAACAGTCCCCATTTACCCTTCCTAAAATAAACCCAAACCACCCCCTAACCTAGTTCATTTTCCTACCAACCCGCCGCCCTTGAATCCCCTTTCCTCTTCAATTCTCTCTAAAACCTCACTCAAACCATAGTCGCCGCCACCCAAACCAACCTTAATCCCCTTCGATCCTCACCCAATCCATGGACTCCCATGGCTGTTTGAGACGTGTACTTGTCTCCTACGTCTCCTGGTGGCTCGCTTTTGTAATTTCATTGAAATATCTCAAAGAGATCTAGTCCATTCCTTGCTCAACTTCTATCCATGGTCCTTTTCTGGCCATCCATGGTCGTTCGAGTCAGATCCATATCTTTTCCGGCTAGATCGGTAATTTTTAGAAGTCTTTCTCTTTTTTCTTTTGTTCTCTAAAAACCTAAATTTAAAGGCTTTCCAATTTTGGTTCAAATCTGTCTTAGATCTGTGTATGTTATAAACCTCTTAAGTGTTTTCCTTAAAGGTTTCTGATTTTTCAAAGCGACTCTTCGTCTTCAACGATTATGGTTTTCTTAAGCTCTTTTAAAAGGTCTCTTCTCTGATTTTCAGTGTTGTTTTATGATTTTACTATGTTTAAACGATTTGTTTATATTTTGCTTCTACCTGGTTCATCATGTTAAAACCCTAAGTATCTTTGGTTTTATCCGGGGTTTTAAAACTATCTTTTCATATTTATGCCTGAGTTCTTCATGGTTAAGTCCTTTCCTTCGTTTGTCTTGACTGACTGAGTTCTTACCATTTTTGCTAAAACCCTAATTTCCTAAAACTTTTCTCACTTGTTACTGTGAGTTTTAAAGACTTTTTTTACTCATTTCTGTGTGTTGGCCTGATCTGCTTTACCTGTTACTATGTGTTGGACTGGTTTCTTCATTTTGGTTCTATGTGTTAGCCCTGACTGCTTGACTTTGTTGATTACCATGATTCGAGTAGTCCCTAGCCTACTCACGTCACTTCTGTATGTTTGTTTTCATCTAGTTGCTTCTTTTGTCAATATGTTTGACCCTGCAAGTCTGATACACCTGTTCATTCTTTCAATTTAAATGGCAAAGTGAAGAATCATGATTCTTTCTTTATTGATCTTGATTTCCTCAATTTACGATTGATTGCAAAGGTTTTCTCATAAACCCCTAATTTTACTCGTTTGATTAAATTGATTGATTCCCATTCCTTTATTTGCTGTGATGTTTTATCCCTGCTGAATCTTTCCCCAAATTAAGTATACTATGTGCTACAACTTAATTGTATACTTTATATTCTTACTATCCCTTATATGGGCAGAAATAAATCTTTCTCAAATTGATTTTCTTTCCTTAATTATCACTGTTAGTATCCGTTAAGCAGTAATTCCTTGATTAAAGGGAAGTACTTGTATTAATGGGATTTTGATTGTGATTATTTCCATATTTGTATTAAAACTTTACTTGTTACCTTATTTTCTACTCGTTTTCAAAGCTATAAATACCCTATCCTATCTTCTTTAAACACACGAACAACTGAGTTCAAAGCACACACTTACACATTCCAACTCTCTTTCTTTCTCTACTACTTGTGCTACTGCCTTGTCTAATCGGCTGAAAGCCACGGCTAGACTGTAGAATTCTGATTGCTTTACTTTTCTTTTCTTGCACTTTGCTTCATCAATTGGTATGTCCCTAGTTTAAATTCTAAAACTCAAACCTATGTGTTCCTTTGTTGTCAATCGTTGTCTCTTTCTGCATTGACTTAATGGCTCATGCTGTTGCACTTTTTGTTTACTGCTTTACTCAGCATGCTTAAAATTCTGTCCTTTTTTGTTCAAATATAATTAGTATATTTACTTGTTCCTACTTATGTCCCTCAACTAGCATGTCTTCTAATGTACTTGATTCATGACTAACTATGTGTTTCTATTTGGGTCTTCTATGTCCCCATTCCTTACTCCCATGTTTGTAACCGCTGAAGTATGTACTCCTCTCTAAACTTGTTTTGTGGTTTTGTTGCTCCTATCCCTTGCTCCCTTTCAAAACTCTTCTACTGTTCTACAAACTTATTTCAAACATTCTATTTTTAAAAACTTTTTCAAGCACTCTCACATGCACTCTTAGATCATTAGGTTCTGCTCCCTCTTGTGTGAGCCTTGCTTTGGGACCCTTGAGCTCCCTCTAAACCGAACACATAAGGGCTGGCCCTTCCACACTGCACCTACTCTTGGTTATGCAATCTGGGCGTAAGCACTGCCCAGGATCCCTTGAGGTCCTTAGGGAACTCTAACACACCTAGGTATGAGGGAAAGCTATGGAACAATATTAGCAATGTAGGTGGTTTGTTACATAACTCGGAGAGAAAGTCAGAATCAGGCTTCCTATAGTTGTAACTTGTTATTTTTCAGATCTTAGCCAGGGCTCTAGTTCAAGAATGTGAAGCCAAGGATGCAGAGAGAGCTAAGCTCAAGTATCGTGTGGCAGAGGTGGAATCTGAGAGGGAAGCTCTCAGAACTGAGCTTACCAAAGAAAAGGAGAGGAATGATGGAATTCTTCACAATATGATGAATCTTCTCCAAGCCCAAAACTAACCCTCTAGCTCCCCCAAGCCTTAGGAATTCTAGCCTTTGTCTCGTGAACTTGTCTAGTAACTTCAGTGACCCGGATTAGGGATTTTTCTATTTGTTTACTCATGTTTTAAATATTTTTTGATTTCTGGTTGTGGATTGTGGTAGCAACATAACTTCTATCAATGATATCTACTGCTTTTGCTCTTGTTCAACGTTAATCTTTCCTTGATAGTTTAAATATGTTTGCTTGATTACTGATGATTGCACTTGCAGTTGCCCAATGGCCATGAGTACTTATTAAAATATGGGAATCACACTTTGTATGAAACTTTTTGATGAAGTCAAAAGGGGAAGAGATATTGTGCTTTACACATTCTGAATTAAGTGATATTTATAACCTAATTAACCTGGTCCTCGATAATAAGTGAATTTTCTAAACTTTGAATTGATGGTTAAACTGAGTTATTACAGGATCCAAATAAGTAAAAAGCACAAAGTTTGTCATCATCAAAAAGGGAGAATTTCTTGGCCCAAGAACAGGTGAAGTTTTGAAGATTGACGAAAGAACTTAGACATGGAGCAGTTCCATCTTGTGAAGCACAGTCATACTCAACCTATACATGTGAGATGCACGTGAAGAAGATAATTCTAGCTGATCAAGAAGCAATATCTCTTGATCTAATCGAAAAGGTTTCATATTGGATAAGGAGAGAAAGAATCCTTACATGAAGAGAACATAGTTTAGGACGAAGATAGTGTTAGAGTTTGAGATCACCATAAAATCTTCTATAGTAGAAGAGTAGTAATTGAATCCCAGTCAAATTCTTATTACTAACCTATTAAATGTCAGTGTTGTTCTCTTTTACAGGTAATGCACATAAGCAGAAGTTAAACGTGAATTGAGAGCAAAATAGCAAGGCAATTTTTCAAGCAATTTATATGTGATTCAAGCGTGTAATCCTCAAGCTACTTGAACCAGATAGAAGAACTAGTTCAAAGCGTCTATCTTTTATTCTAGTTCAATTGTAGTAGGTGATTTTACATTGTACCTTTCACCTTTCATAGAAGCAATAATATTAGGTACCTAGAGTGTTCAAGTTAGAGTTAACTTGTAGTTATCGCAATAGTTGAGCTGTGTGCGACAACAGGATTAGAGTTAATCCTTAGGTTTACAAAAAAGTTTGGAAAATGCTGTTTTGGCTCAGTGATTTTAGTGGAAGTTTGGAAAAATCCTACCGAGTAGTATGTCATGGTTTTTTAAACTTTTGAGCCAGGTATTTTTCACGTAAAAATCTTTGTGTTCTTTATTTTCTGTATTTATTATTCCGCAAACAGTAGTTGTTGGAACACCTAGAAGAACCAGCTCCTTCTGTAGTTCAGATAAGCGAGAATTGGGTACCACACAAATCATCCCTCCTCTTGTGTGGCATTGACATTTAGAACATCAGATTTTTAGTCTCTAGGGTTTTAAAAAATAGGAGGATCTGTCTTTAGGGATGAGAGAGATAGAGAAAAGGGAACAATGTCGTTTTAAATGACATTATTTAAGGGATTGGACTGGCTAGGTTATGGACTGGGTCTTGTGCGAGAAGCTGGAAAAATTGGGCTTGAAACAATGGCCCAATCTGATTTAGCTAAGCAACCATTTTTCTTCTTTATTAGCCTTTGCAAAATTAGCCACTTTAGACTCAAATTTTGATTTAAATCCCTAGCTAGCCTATTTATTTATTTTACTCACTAATTAACTAATGAACTAATAAATAAACTAATCTAAGAATGCATTTTTTTGGTTTTAGATATTGAAATAACGCATTTAATAATGCGAATAGATCCTAAAAATGCAATTTCAAATTTAAAATGCTATAAATTAAGGTTTGATTTATTTTATGATTTTTTATGGTTTAAAAACAACTCTAAACATGCATGACCAATGAAAATAAGTGCAAGAAAAATTCCTGAAATTCTATAAGAGCGATTAAAATTATTTTTTAACTTTTTAGGAGTAATTATCTATGTGAGCAAAAATTAACAGCTGCCCCTCTTTGCTCGAAAACATGAAGAGTTTTTGGGCAAAGATAAAGTGAGCAACTACGACCAATTTTTGCCCGTTTGGAACTCCATTTGGAAGCATTTTGAAAAAATTTGACCGAACCTTGCTTCGAAGGTTGCCTACGTATCCTTGGCTACAAAGGAATCAGGTCGGTGTAGTTCTAGAAGTATTGGTAGCTGGGACTACCAGATAACCGTAATTTCACTATAGTTGCTATTGTTTCTGCTTGCTAAGCTCCTTATTACACCAAAATCAAAATGAAAAACTAAACTAAAGAAGCATATCAGCTACGAGTTACAAGATTCCTATCTATAAACCTTCTGAAGCTTGATCTTGAGTCTTGGCTGGTTCTTTATGCAGACTTTGATCTGAATCTTGATGTCGGTTAGCTGCAAGTGCTGGTTCATTCTTCTCCAGCTTCTCAAATCAAGACGGTACATGCAAAGCTTGTGAATTCAATCATGTCTTGACCAGACCACATCTTTTCTCCACTTTAGTACTTTGCGTTCACTTATTTTTCATTTATTCTTTTCTTTTATTCTGAATTGGGACTTCTTCTTTTGGTCATCTCGAACCCTATGTCTCGAGATATAACCTGCTCAGGCACCAGAACAAATGAACGAATGAAATTTTTTTACCCCAGTTTTTACTGAGAAAATTTCGTGTATTATTTATAACAAAAACTCTATAGTACTTCACTATTGAAAGCAAATAAAAGTTCTGGATTGTATATCCTTGGGAAAAAGAGATTAGGGAGTGGAGACTCTATATCTAAAATGAAATCAACTAGGGATTGAAGATCCTATTTTTTGAAAATCATCAACTAGGGAGTTGTGACCCTATGTTGGCATCAGGTTATGCTGACATCTACGGAGTGGAGACCCTATGTTGGCATCGACTAGGGAGTGGTAACCCTATGTTGGCATCAGATTATGCTAGCATCAACTAGGGAGTTGAGACCCTATGTTGGCATCAACTAAGAAGTGGTGACCCTATGTTGGAAAAACGACTAGGGAGTGGAGACCCTATGTCTAAAATAAAATCAACTAGGGATAGGAGACCCTATGTTAGAAAAAACGCAACTAGGGATTGGATACCCTATACTACCATGACTTTGAACTTTTCTTCTTTTCTTTCTTTTCATTTTTTTCATCATTTTTTAATTTAATGAGTGAAAATGCAGGAAACAATTTGGAGTAGACTTCCTTTTTGGATTGATTATTGCCGCGAAGCTATTTTAGCCTCCGCGCGATTTCCTTTTGTTGTACCTGCTTCTTGCAAGGTTGCTTTTGGATTGCACTCGCTTCCTGTTTTAAAACAAAGAACAATTGTTAGTTTGAAATAATGATTGGTTTTGTGGCCTTTATTTTTTGAGTCACTTGAATTGCTTGGTTTCTTTGATGATACTTTCAACTGCATTTGGTTGTTTCTTAAATACTAATTGCATTTCCGACCCTGGAGAACCTCTAGCTTTTCTAGACTTTACCATGACATTTGGTCACGTGGGACTCAACCTTTTCAATTTTTTTTTACCTTTGTAGGCCTTTCACTTCTGACTTGTTTTTTTTTTCTAGTTTTAACTTCAAAGCATTGGGGAACTTTTTGGCTCCTCAAACTTTGATGCAATTGCTAGTTGCGTGGGACTTAACCTTTTCCAACTTTATTTTGCCTTCGTAGTCCTTTCATTTCTGGCTTCAACTTTAATTTCAGAGCATATGGGGTAGCATATGGGGTACCTTGGTTTTTTAGACCTTGGTAGGATAATTAGTCACGTGGGACTCAACCTTTTTAACTTCATTTCGCCTTTATAGCCACTTTGATTTAATTTCCTCCCTCCAAGATTTTTGATTTGAAATGTCGGCCGCCATTGCCAGTTGAGGTCGACTTGACTCTCCCAAGGTTGGGTGCCTTTTTTGAATATTGGCTCGTATCTGACAGAAACTCTATAAATCACTCTTGTTATATCTTCTTTGCCTCGGGTTTGGAATAGAGTTAGAACGAAAGGATTAAAAGAAAAAAAACAATTGAATAGAGAATGAGTTTAAAACAAGACGTGTCCCTTTCAGAGTGAAGGAAAGAAGGACTTATCTGGAGTACATGCGGACTTCAATGAACATGGCATGACTTTTGGACTGGATTCCTGATCTGTGTAAACCATCCTACTCTCATAAACGCATCACAACCTTTTCCTCAAAATTGAGAAACCTGGCCAGGACTCTATCGCGCCCCCTTTTTTCCCTCCTCGCGGTGGGAGAATCGGGTTAATGACATTTCAGGTATAGGGAAACTCGTTCCTTTTGGGAACTGGGTTTTTGAATTTTTTGAAGAGTTGCCACCTAATGATTTGTGGTGCATTAGGACACCTATATGGTTCAACTACAACTATATTTTTATTAACCAGAGATAGGATAAGGGGCTTGAAATTATCCCAAGGGGAAGGTGTTAGGCGCCCCTCAAGATCCATTAGTGTGGTTCCCGGCCAGATAGTGCTTTGTGAATTTGGTTCAATTGACATATAGGCAAATAAAGCTTAAATAAGAGGGGATTTTAATAAAAAATCATTTGAAAGTAAATAACGTATGAAAGAGCAAATAAGGCTGATTTTAAACAAGGAATTGCAATGCTTTTAAAAGAAAAGGAAGATAAAGGAAGGGGGAATCCTAGGTTTATTAAAAATATGGATCACATCAATGCAATACCCAGTAATGACTCCTCAAAAAAGGGGATACACGTGGTATTAGCGCACCGGTCATCATATTCATATCTACCCTTTCCCACCCTGTTTAAGGTACTAAAGTGCGGATTGGTCTCGAATACTATTGCATGCTATTACCCATCCCATTCCTCTCAGTTCCGGAGGAATTTAGGACTACTATTCCTAAAGGGGAGGGATATTAGGCTGATTTTGGTTTTAAAAGGTAAAAATCTAAGGCAACATACAAAACAAATAATATGGTATGTTAAGGCAAACATGTAAACAAGTAAAGGCTCATGTATACCTCCTCAAACAAACACATAAATAGCCTGACTTGCACATACATTTAGGGTCTTATTAAAAATACTAAAGACGAGGGGAGTTCAATTGTTGAAGCAGACCAGCTTAGTAGATAACTCAGATAAGAAGTCCGAATCAGGCCTGTCTGCTTGCTGGTTGTAGCAATTTCAAAAGGCGAATTCAATTTTATTGTTATTACCCTAAGGCTTGCCTAAGTGTTTGGGGGAGCTATTAAGAACATAGTATCTACTTGATAATTTAGAAGTGAGGCAAAGTAGAACAACTTTTAAACGAATGGTTTGAGACCCTATAGGCATGTTTGTTAGACCTCGTTAAATAAGGAAATTAGATTATTTAAAACTGATTCAGAATAAGCTAGTTTTAAAACGGACTAGTTTCAGATTCTGCATGTGATAGTATCTACTATTGCTGATTTTAAGCCTTATGGACATGATATCTAACATTGAATTGAATAGAAACGAACCCGATTTTTTTCTTTTTTTGGGAATCCCTATAGGCATGATTTCTACGAAGGGATACTTATTTTAATGATATCTGATTTTAACCATTTAGATCCTACTAACATGGTATCGAAAATGTAGAGTCTTAAGTCCTATAGACATGATATCTACCCTCAAGCATGCATAATTCCCAACCATTTTCACTAGCCAACCCCTATGTTTATTACAGAAATTATTACAGACCCAGTAATGAATTACATCAGGAAAGTACAAAGAAAAGTTACAACCAGAGGAAGCCTGATTCTTGACTTCCTCTTTGAGTTATGGAATAAACCACTTCAAATACTATTGATCCAAAGCCTTTCTCAGACTTGAGTGTGTCAAAGTTCCCTAAGGGTCTCAAGGGGACCCCGGGCAGCGCTCACACCCAAGTTACATAACCAAAATAGAGATGAGTGCAGCGTAGAAATGCCAGCCCTTATGTGTCCAAGTTCAGAGGGAGTTTATAGGTCCTAAGGCAAGGCTCACATAAAGGGGGAAGACCTTAAGTTCTAAGAAGATAGTGAAAGTGCAGGAACAAAGTTTTTTAAAAAATAACTAAGGGAATAAAGGACAGGGGAGAGGGTGATAGGGAGACAACCATTAGCATTTCACAGATTTAATGACTTCATACAAAGGGGTCAGAGCTTGGGATTCCATTGCAAGGAACCCATGTACTTAGGCATGGGTTAGCTTTGGGCATGCACAACAATGAGAGGTGTTGACATGCCTATAAAATAACCAGAAAACACAACATCTAGAGAAAAATATGGAGGTTATGATCCCAGGGGATCAGGTTTGGGTCATGCACAACAATATCTAATGTTGTCATGCCCCAAACCAACCATAAGTGTTAAACACATTGGGGTAGGGATTTAGGATCCACAAGTCATGATACATTAATTCAGAACACCAAAAGGGGAAAATTACAGCATGCTTAATAATGGTACTGGATTAAATAGAAAGAGTAGACAAATAAGGATGCGAGAGAAAGTAAACAAGCATGTTGTTGTTGGTGCAGATGCTTAATTAGAACATGCCAGTAAAATACAGATACAGAGAAAAAAATAAGCAAGTTTCCCATAGCCTAGCCATGGCTTTCAGCCGGCTAGGTAAGCAGCAATACAAGTAGTGATAGAGTAAAGAGAGAGATTTAGTGGAGTGTGTGTCTGAACTCAAGTGTTTTATGCCTTGTGTTTGTGTTTTGAAAGAAAGAAGTATAGGGTATTTATAGCTTTCTGAAAATGAGTAAAAGAGAAGTAATAAGTACAAACATGGAAACAATCACAATTCAGAATCAATTATAATAGTGATTGCCTTTAATTAAGGGATCACTTGCTTAACGGGTAGTGACAGGTTCAAAATAAGGAAAGAAATCAATTTGTAAGTAGGCTGATAGTTGCCATAAAAGAAGTAAAAGAACATTAAGTAAGCAATCGAGTCTAGGTACATAAATACACTAATTTTGGAAAGAATTCAGTAAGGCAAGAGAGGAAAAGAAATCAATTAACCTTAACAGGCGAGTGAAATCAGAATTTCACAAAGGAAATGTTTCAAATCAATCACAAAATTGAAGGTCAATCAAAGAAGGAAACTCAGCACATAAATAGAGTGCACAAACACTAGACATGCGAGGCCAAACTATTGGAAAAAAGACACAGCATGAAATAATAGCACAAAGTTAGCAGACAGCAAACGTTCCAAGCATGATAGTCATGTAGGTCGGGCCACATTGAATCAGTAGCGAAGAAACATAGAATACCAAAGCGTGCGAAGATCTCACAGTAGCAGCTGAAGAAAACCCCCTTGATAAATTAGGGTTTCGAGCGTAATGAAGTTTTAGGGAAGATAGAAATCCAGAATCAGAAGAATCACACGAAGGAATAAAAGATTTTGAAATAAAGAACTTCAAATTGATTCATGTACTTAAACGAATGGTCTGAGACCCAAAGCCATAGGATTTTCAACAATAGTAGAGTTTTAAAAGAGGATAAACAAGTGAATCAGACAAAACTCAAACAAACAAGCATTCGTCTAATAAGCAGTCAAAAGAAATTAGGGCTTTTAACATGCAAACCCAGGTGGAATAACGATATAAGCAAACATAGCAAAATATGTCTAGAAAATCAGAGAAAAGTTTCGAAATAACTTAACAAGAAAATTCTAATCGAAAAAGATAAAGAGTTTTAAAAGCAGAATTTAAAAAAAAAACTTCGAGAAAAATGCTTAGAAGTTCAAAGAAAACATAGATCTGATGCAGATCTAAAAGAAATCAAAAGAACCTTAGAGGTTAGGGTTTCAGAAGAACCCCATATAATGAGAAAGGCCTTGAAACTATCGATCTAAGCAGGAGAGTCAAAAGTCTGACTCGAATAGCCATGGCTGGTCGTAGAAAGTCCAGAGACGATTGGAGAACAGTCATTGAGCAAATACTAGGCAAAACCCTTTTAGGATCTGGTCATGAGACCATAGAAACGAACACGTCGAAGCCATGAGAGGATGATACAGGTCTTCGATGACCTTGAAAGGCCATGGATTAGGGTGGTGGCGGCTAAGGTTTGATGGGGTTGTAGAGAGAATTTGGGAGAGGAGGGGTTTCAGAGGCGGCGGATTATGAAGAATGAAAAGGGTTTGGGGAGTCTTTAGGTTTAATTAGGAAATGATTAATGGGAGCCGTTGATCTAAATGATCAATAGCTGGGATTAAATGGGAGTCCGGGTGGGTCATTTAAATGGGTTGTCGAATGGTTTGAATAGGGAATTGGGTCAGGGTATTTGGGATTCAAATTGGAGTTCAATTTGGGCTATAGTCGAAATAACATGGGGCTAAGATTTATATAGCCAATTTTTCTATTTTAATTTATAAAAAAATAATAAAATATTTTTGTAAATAAATTAAAGGTGCTAAAATAATTTATAGTACATACCTATCAAATTAACGCAATTAAACCTAAAAGAGGCTATATTGTAATTATATACAGTTTAGCTTTAAAAATACTAAATAAATTTGTAAAAATATACAAAAAATATCTTAGCCATATTTTAGTATAAGTATGAGAATCCAATAAATGAATCACCAAAAAATGACAATTTTGGAAATATTATTGGTTTTCTTATGAATAAAATAAAGGAATAAATTGGTTTAAAAATCTTTAAAAAATATTGAAAAATGATAAAGCATTTGGACACACTTATATATGCATACATATATTATTTTGAAAGCATTTTTCATATTAAAAATATATAGGAAAAAATTGGGTATCAACTGACTCTGTCGATGCCAATGGCTGTGAGGATCCTCTTTTCGATCAGCGGTGCCTTTTGCGTGTTTTCACTAGTTGACTGCTCTCATTTCTCTTCTCACCATCACTTTGTACTGTTTTTTCCACGTTTTCACTAAAAAGACTTTCTCATTTTAGTTTCTATACTTACCATCGTCTTACGGTGGCTCTAAGTTTTCACGCATAGGACTCTCTCATTTTATTTCGCTCATTTTGATTTTATCAGATCCAAGCGATTGTATCCTCCAATTCTTTAAAAATTCTTGCTGATTTATCGAAATGACTTGAAAAGGATTTGGGTAAAAAGAATTTGGATTGAATTACAACTTTGAAACCCTTCAGGCGAAGCCATCACCGAACCATTATAACATCTGCCCCAGTTTTACTTTTGGGGGAATTTCGTTTTTTATTTTGGTGTGATTGAACCCCAAAGAGAGGCTTCCTATATATCCTTTCGGAATCAAGTCAAATGTAGTTCATGCAACTTTGTTTTATATTTTCTTCTGTTTTTGTTTTGTTTTCTCTTTCTTTTTCCCTTCCTTTTTTTAAATCTTTTTTTTTCATTTCAATTTCTCTTTCCTTTTTTTTGTAACTTTCTTTTCTTCTCTTTTTCAATTTTTCATTTCATTTTTTTAAGTTTTTTTTCAATAACACTTTCAGGTTCCAAAGAGGGTAATCAAAGAAGAATAACTGGCTCAAATGGTTTACAAAAATGTTAATGGTGTTTGGTTAGCGAGAATGAAAGGCGTCGTCATCCCAACTGGAGGATCAACATAGTACCTTCTGCATTTGCATTGACAGTTGTTACAAGGAAATTTCCTTTGATGTTTCCCAGGTACAACGCTCTCTTTGGCAGTACTCTTGTTAGTTTCCATGCATGAATTTTTCCAATCTAGAGCCAATTTTCCTTTAGTTGTTCCAACTCTTTGTTTTATTTGCTCAAAGTTATCTTCATTCCAATCTAATTCTTAATTCATTATTTCGAGGTCTGACAGTGTTTCGGTATCTGGGCATGAAGTCCGCAAACATGTGACATCATTGAAATCTGCATTTAACAGAACTAAAAATAGAATAAGAGAAGTCACAAGATTAAGAAAATAGAGATTTCTTGACAATGAAATATTAATTTAATTTAATTTTTTTTCTTTTTCTTTTTTATTTTTAAAGATAGAAGGGTTTGAATCGGAAAGTAAGACAATAAAGTAAGACAATAAGTAAGACATCCGAACATAGAAAGGATAAAAAGACTGGCTATCGAGACTCCCGTCTGAATTGGAACTTTCAGGCTTGGCAACCGCTTTTGGCTTTTCCACTATCTCGGCAATGACTGCAATGGCATTCAGTGTCGGATAAAATTCTTCATCTTTACAAATCATTCCGACTAATGGCCCGATATTGTGAGCAGGCAACGGATTGTCCGTCACATCAGGAGCCTTTTCGTCCCGAAGAACGATTCTTTTAGCTTCAATAAAATCTTCAACTGTCCTTTTGAGATTCCAATAGTCTTCAATGTCATGCCTTTCCGCTCCTGAGTGATAAGCGCACCTGGTACTTGGCTTGTAGGACAGAGATTCTGGGTTCTGCTTATTTGGAGGTATAGGCTGCAGCAGGTCTGTTTTGACTAGTTTTGGGAAGAGGATGGAATATGACTCACCAACTGGTGTAAAGTTAGCCTTCTTGGATGGTTCACGAGGATGAGTGTTATACTGGTAATTATTCTGTGGTGGATGTGGATTATATGTGGCTTGGTGATGAGGGTTGTTTCTTGCAGGTGGAGCTCAGTTCTTATTGTAACGTTGTTATGGTTGAGTGTATGTCTGGGCGTCCATTACTGTATAAGGATGAGGGTCCATAACATATGCTTCATCCTAGTGGAGGTAATAATGTTGTGGGTTCCTGGAAAGGGAACCAAAGTAACCTCAAGGTTGATGAGAATTTCTCAAGCTTGAATCCATTATGGCTTCATCTTCTTTATTTTTTCGGTTTGTTAAACCTCCCGAACCACTCTGGATAGCCTGGGAAGTGGCTTTTATAGCTGATTGACTCATGATGCGACCTGTTTTCAAGCCGGTTACTACCATTTCTCCAATCTTTATTGCTTCTACGAACGGTTTGCCCATGGTAGACATCATGTTTTGGAAATAATTGGCCTCTTGGGCCTGTAAGAAGACACTGACCATCTGGGTCTCATCCATTGGGGGTTTTACCCTGGCCGCTTGTTCACGCCATTTCATAGCGTATTCTCGGAAGCTTTTTGAAGATTTCTTTTTGATGTTGGACAAGGAATTTGTGTCCGGAGCTATGTCCACATTGTATTGGAACTATCTTACAAAATCCTAGGCCAGGTCGTCCCATATGTGCCAATGGGAGATGTCTTGATCCATATACCACTCTGATGCGATCCCGGTTAAACTCTCCCCGAAATAGGCCATCAAAAATTCTTTCTTTCTGCCCGCCCCTCTCAGCTGATTGCAATATCTTTTCAAATGGGCGATTCGGTCTCCATGCCCGTCATATCTTTCAAATTTTGGCATTTTAAACCAACGGGCAGATAAACATGATGAAACATGCACAGATCGGCATATGAGACACTTTTTTGGCCACTCAGGCCTTGCATGCTCTTAAGACTTTTCATCTTTCGAGTTATCTCTTCTTGCTCGGGGTTCTTCACGATTCTTTATTATTCCATGGGAGACTCGTATCGGGGGTGCTGAGGTAGGAGTTTGGGGTGACATGATCCGTGTCTAGTTGAAATTGTGGTACTCATAAAGTGAAGGCTGGCGGTTCGAAACATGGCCTAGGCACTGTTGGATGTGCCGTAGTAGACACTGGTAGTGCGATGAATATTATAGAAGATACTCCCGAAAATGGTGCTTGGGAGCGAACCTAAAAGGCATACCAGTGAAATTAGCTGACATAGTGGGGTACCCGAACGGGATGAACGGGTTGGTTACGGGAATAGGGAAGTTGGAGTTTCCATTTGTCCTGGGAATAAGTTTGGAAAATCCGGGGATTGCACTGGGTGGTTCTCTGCCATTAGACCTAGCGTCCCACATCTCCATCATACGGCAACGCAGTATTCTGTTTTCTTCAGCATTTGCTCACTTTGATGCCGAGATAATTGACATCGGGCTATCCTCTAAGGGGTTAATGATTGGTATATGACTTTCTGATGTCATTGCGATACTCCTTTTAGATCTCGTGAAGTAAGGGTGTGAAGCCAGGTTACTACAAAACCAACCACCTAACAATAGAACCTGTTCTTAAACAGCATACACAACAAAACCGGTTAGTTTGAGACATTTAACACATAGGGAGTCACACGTTGGGGAATACAATGCCCCTAAGTAGTTAAACATTTTTCTAAATATTTTTGCAACGGCTGCGTGTCTCATCCCGACCCTTTTTTTTGTCAACTTACAAATCCTCAATCTTTTCTTTCTTTGCGCTTTTTTTTTTCCTTTTTTGATCTTTTTTGTTTCGGGTGTTTCTTGTCTCTCTTTTTTTCGTTTGTTTATTCTCACTCAGGTTGTCTATAGCTATGATCAGATCCGATGGGGATCGCCTATGTATCACGACGCCGCATGAATCAGATCATTACATAGTTCAAGAAGATCAGGAATATAGTAAATAAACTAACTCTTTTTTTTTTCTAATTTATTCAATATTTTTTAAATAGGCAAATCATACCTCAAAAACTTCTAACAAGAGAAATATTTTGGATTTTGGATTTTCATTTTTATTTTATTTTTATTTTTGAAAGAAAACTGCTAAAAATTCCTTTTCTTCTGATTTGAACTTTGGAATTTTCAAAAGTAAAAAGAATTTTTTTTTTTTTTGAATTTTCATTTGTCTTTTCTTTTTCTGAAGAAGAAAGAATTATTTTTGAATTTTGGATGTTTCCTCTTAATTTCGAAAGAGGGACTTTTACGAAAATATTTTAGATTTCTGAGTTCTTTTTTTTTTTTGTATTTAAATTTACAAAATTACTTCTAAAGAAAAATAGAAAATAATTTTAGACTTCAATTTTTCATTTTTTTTGACATTTACGAAAGAAAGACTTTTAAAGAAGGAAAAGAATATTTTTTGTTTAATTTTTGAGAAAATACTTCAAAATTAAGGAAACCCGTATTTAGGATTTTAATTTTTGATTGATTTTTCTTTTTTTTTTTTCATATGAAATACTTTATAAAGAAGGAAACTTTTTTTTTTTAGTTTAAAAATATTTTATATATTTTTTTAATTTTCTAAGAAAATATTTCTAAAGAAGGAATTAAAGAAAAATATATTTGAATTCTTAAAAATTGGAGCCGGAACCGATGAGGTCTGCCTACGTATCTCACATCCGGTAAGAACCAGACCCACGTCGTTCGGTCAGTATTGACGGAACAGGGAAACGTGGCACTTGAATATTTTGGCTCAATTTGGAATGGCCTTTCTTTTTCTCTCTTTTTTTCAGAATTTTGTCACAGTTTCGAAATTTCAAATACCTATATCTAATTATTATTTTATTTATTTATTTTCTTTTCCTTTTTTTTGTTTTTCTTTTCATATTCTAGAAACCGGTCAACATGCAAGCCGAAGCAAATAAATGCGGAAGTAGCACGTAAGATGCATCAGGATGGTCTTTTTAATTTGGGTACACCTGTCCTAGACGGACCCAACACCTGTGTTGCGTCCCTAAAGTCAAATACACGTGATGCAAACAAACGTACCTATTAGGAATCTGTCATGATGCTATGTTATTCTAGGTTTAAAACCTGGGTGTATTGTTCTAGACCTGGCTTACCCGAGCGGACAGCTCGAGCTGGGGGGGGGGGTAGCATACGGGGAATACAGAAGCTTCATCGGCTTTGCAACATATCGGAACCTCATTCTAAAATTGGGATATGACTCTAGCAGAAAATAAGCCACGCGAAGCGCACGCTCCCCAAAAGATTTAAAAGACTTAGAGAGAAGAGGTTTCATAGCAGTTTAGATAGAGTTCAATAAATGTCAAAGTGGTAAAAAGCGACATATAGCACATTAGGCTCAAATACGTAAAAATCAGATAATAACTTGTCACGACCTCAGTTCACCCTCCATGTACATGCCGTGATGGCACCTAGTTCCTACAACTAGGTAAGCCTAAATATGCGAAAATTTAATATAACTTGCGGAATAATTAATTAAAAACTGAACATATATAAAATAATGATTGCATATAAGGCCGCTCGGCCTATACAACCCAAAGAAATGCGGAAGTCTATGACTCAATCCCAAAACCTGGAAACTCACGGGAACCACAGGCTAATGGATACATAGTACTCTGCTCTAACTCCAGAATATCTAAACAACTGAGAGAAAGGAATAAACTAGATACTAAAGCTAGAACAGAATAGAGGCTCCTAGTCTACGGACGCGGCAGATGTACCTCAAAGTCTCCGTATAACTCCTTGCCTCAAGGGTAGTACGCCTGGGTGGAGGAACCTGGATCTGCACATGAAAAATATGCGCAGAAGGGGCATTAGTACACCACACCGGTACTCAGTAAGTGCCAAGTCTAACCTCGGTTGGGTAGTGATGAGGAAGGTCGGGTCCCTACTGAGATAAAACATAATAAATAATATGTCACGCCCCAAATCGAGGGACATGACCGGCGCCCGACCGGGTAGCCCCAATCAAGCGGACCTGGGTGCCTTTCCTAACCCACATGCTACCCCTTTATTTTTCATTACTTATTAACCAAAAGATTAACCATTTCATAATTGAAATCATTCTTTTTCGAGACATACATAACATGCTTAATTTCTTTAACAAGTTTACAACTTGCAATGTCCGACATATAATTACATAAGTCCATAACCCATATTTACTGTCTACGGAGCCTTTAAGATATGACAGGATAATAAGTACTTGCCGGTAACAAGGCTCCGGCTATACCTTACACAAAACCAAAATAATACTCCGAAAATAGAAGTGGCATGAGCCACGCAGGGCCCCAAGAGGAAAGGGGTTCACCAAAACGGCCAGTGGAAAATGAAGGAGCGCTACTGCCGATGAACTGAAGTACCTGCTACGGATCCACCTACAATCATAACACGAATGTAGCGCCCCCGGCAAAAGGGACGTCAGTACACTAGAATTGTACTGGTATGTATAGACAAGCTAAGTACACTAGAATTGTACTGGTATGTATAG
>MU724021.1:66163-79687 GCA_026770625.1 Nicotiana glauca | reverse complement strand
GGGATCTCTTGGTATCCCGAGGATCTCTTGGTATCCTCATCATATACACTGGGGATCTCTTGGTATCCTCATCATATATACTGGGGATCTTTTGGTATCCCGAGGATCTCTTGGTATTCTCACTATATACACTGAGGATATCTTGGTATCCCGAGGATGTCTTGGTATCCTCATCATATACACTAGGGATCTCTTGGTATCCTGCACCCTCAATCCAGAATATGTCAAGTACAGGGGGATCTCCCGGGAAGTTGTCCCGTAGTCCCAAATTAAACACACAAGAACAACTCATAATCTCATACTAAAGGAAACAATCAGTACAAGTAGTAGTAATTTCTAGCCTAACATGCTTCACAGAGTACAAATAATATAGTTAAACAATTAAGAAAGTAAGTCAGCTAAACATGCTTCTCTAAGCTAGCACAGGTTTAAACTTACAGTCTAAAATGAACAAGCAAACGGGAAATCTCAATTTAAATACTTCAAATAGAAATAGGTTTACAATAATTAGCTCAAGTATGCGCTTGTCACCTTACGTACGAGGCATTCAAATATCCAAAGATCATGTCCTAAGGGGAAAGATCCCCCACACAGGGTTAGACAAGCCACTTACCTCGAACCGGCTCAATATCACTAGGAACCACGCCCTTGCCACGAGTATTCGACTCCAAATGGACAAAATCTATTCAATTCAATTAGCTATCGTAAATAATATTGCAAACAACTGATTCCATTATTAAAATTAAAGCTAGGGCGCGAAAATAGGTAAAATGACCAAAATGCCCTTCCGACCAACGCCTCAGAATCGAATAATTCTCATATTTTCAGAACCCTCGTACTCTCACGAGTCCAACCATATAGAAATCTCCCAAATCGGAGGTCAATTGCTCACTCAAAACCCAATAGTTTGGTCTAAGATGTTTTAACCAAATTCTTCAAGTTTTAACCCCAAATTCGAATTTTAATGATGGATTTAACTACAAAATGATGAAATATAACTAAAAGGGATTAAAGAAACGTTACCCAGTAATTTCCTCTTCAAAACCCTCGGAAAATCGCCTTTAACCGAGCTCTCAATTGATTTTCCAACTTTTGAAACTTAACCTTCAATTCTACTATATTCTGAATAGTCATTTCCGCTTCAGCGGACAAGGGACCGCTTCTGCGGTCCCGCTTATGCGGAAAATCATCCGCTTCTGCAGTTTTCACTTAAGGGACCAAATTCCTCTTCTGCAGATACACAACCGCTTTTGTGGTCCCGCTTATGCGGAAAATCATCCGCTTCTGCGGTTTTCACTTAAGGGACCAAATTCCGCTTCTGCGGATACACAACCGCTCCTGCGGTACCGCTTATGCGGATTATTGACCGCTTCTGCAGTTCCTGAGGGGGAAGCCAATCTCGCTTCTGCGATGACCAAGGCCACTTCTGCGGCTCCGCTTCTGCAGTTCCCAAGCCACAGAAGCGAAAAGATACCAGAAGCAGCAGAGCTGCTACTTCTCAACTTCCAAAATTTTCCGTTAACCTATCGAATTCATCCCGAGGCCCCGGGACCTCGACCAAAAACACCAATACCACCTAATACCTTATTCAAACTTGTGCCAATCTTGAAAACACCTAAAACAACGTCGGAAACCCGAATTAATCAAAGATTCAATCCTAAGAACTTCAAATTCCAACAAAACACGCTTTCGATCAAACAACTAACCAAACCTCGTCCGAATGACCTGAAATTTTGCGCACACACCTCAAATGACATGACGGAGCTACTGCAACTTCCAGAATTCCATTCCGACCCTCGAATCAAAAACTCACTATCGGTCCGAAAACTTCAAAAATTCTAACTTCGGCATTTCAAGCCTAAATGAGCTACGAGCTTCCAAAATACATTCCGAACACGCTCCCAACCCAGAAATCACCTAATGGAGTTAACGGAACCATGGGATTCCCATTCCGAGGTGGTCTTCACACTGTTCCGATTATGGGTTATTTTTCAACACTTAAGCTCTCATTTAGAGACTAAGTGTCCCAAAACAGTCCGAATCCTAACACCGAATGTCCCGACAAACCAAAATAGCAGAAATGAACTTAGGGAAAGCAGTTAATGTGGGATCGGGGCTTAAATTCCAAAAATGACCGGTCGGGTCGTTACATCCTCCTACACTTAAACATTCGTTAGTCCTAGAACAAGCATAGAGAACATACCTGAAGTAGTGAAAAGATGAGGGTATCGGTTGCGCATATCCCGCTCGGTCTCCCAAGTCGCCTCCTCAGCTGGCTGACCTCGCCAGTGAACCTTTACTGAAGCAATGGTCTTCGACCTCAACTTTCTTATATGTCTATCCAATATAGCCACTGGCTCCTCAACATAAGATAAATCCTTGTCCAACTGAACTGAGCTGAAATCCAACACGTTTCAACACTCCCGACTAGGCTTCAAAAAATCCAATCTCACAAACTTGATGGCTAAGGCCTGAGCATCCATCACCATAGGCCTCTCTAATGCTAGTAGGTAAGCCAAACTTCCCAAACTCTCTGCCCGGCGACTTCATGAACCGGCCACTACATTGGCCTTGCCCTGGTGGTAGAGGAAAGTGATGTCATAATATTTCTGCAACTCTAACCACATCCTCTGGCGCAAATTTAGATCCTTCTGCTTGAACAATAGCAGTTAACTCGAGGTCGTGGACATGGTAATTCTTTTCATGTATCTTCAACTATCTGGACACGTAGGCAATCACTCTACCATCCTACATCAACACTGCTCCAATGCTAACTCTCGAGGCATCACAATAGACAGTATAAGACCCTGAACTGGTAGGCAACATCAATAAAGGGGCTGTAGTCAAAGCTGCCTTGAGCTTCTGAAAGCTCGCCTCGCACTACTCTGTCCACTAAAACGGGGCACCCTTCTGGGTCAATCTAGTCATAGGTGCTGCAACCGATGAAAATCCCTCCACGAAGCAACGGTAGTAGCCCGCCAAACCAAGTAAACTGCGAATCTCTGTAGCTGAGGAAGGCCTGGGCCAACTCTGTACGGCCTCTATCTTCCTCGGATCCACCTGAATACCCTCACTTGAAATCACATGGCCTAAGAATGCCACAGAACTCAGCCAAAACTCACATTTTGAGAATTTTGCATATAACTTCTTTTCCCTCAAGGTCTAAAGCACGGTCCTCAAGTGCTGCTCATAATCTTCTTGACTCCGGGAATATACCAGTATATCATCAATAAAAACAATAACGAAGGAGTCAAGACATGGCCTGAATACACTGTGCATCAAATGCATGAAAGTCACTGGGGCATTGGTCAGCCCAAATGACATAACAAGGAACTCGTAACGACAATACCGAGTCCTGAAAGCAGTCTTCGGGATATCTGGCTCCCGAATCTTCAACTAATGGTAACCTGAACGCAAATCAATTTTTATTAAAACACCTGTGCGCCCTGAAGCTGGTCAAATAGATCATTAATACGAGGCAAAGGATAACGGTTCTTCACTGTAGCCTTATTCAACTTGCAGTAATCAATACACATAGGCATAGAACCATTCTTTTTCTTCACAAACAAGACAGGAGCACCCTAAGGTAGTACACTGGGCCAAATAAAACCCTTATCAAGAAAATTCCTGTAACTGATCCTTCAATTTAACTGAATGTTTCACCTCATCCTTAGTCCATAACCTTAGGACAGGACCCAAACTTCAAAATCTGCCATTCGTCATAGGACCCGAATTCCGTATCATCACACTGCATTAGTCTTATTTCAACACACTTCGACTTTTAATAGCGCTTAAATACTTTGAAATTGTTTTCTTTAGGATGTTACATTCTCCCCCACTTAGGTTCATTCGTCCTCAAATACACAACGTAGCTTATCTCTTCTTCGCACATCTAAATGTCTCAAACTCCCAAATTTTTCAAAAATTTTGGCAGAGCTTCCCCTGTAATTGGGCCTATCCACTTGCCAGAGTAACACCAAAACAACTCCTAACAACACATCCACAACCCAACGAAACACAACAATGTATATATCAATAATACTAATCTCTGCATTACAAGCATCACATTATCATAATGATATCTGGACATGAAACACATCATCTTGTATGCCCATAACCTCGTCTCTGGCCATAATAGTTGTTCATAAATCACAACATTGCCAATTAACCATAGGTTAACAAACATCTCATTTTAGACCTCCGCTTTACTCATAACGAGGCATGGAGATCTCATAATTACTTACCTAAATTAACGAGTCACATTTATCGCCACCTAGACGCTGATCTCATAGGCTAAAACTCAACGTTTACAACAAAAAAATGGCTGAATATGAACAGAGAATGTACAATAATTGTCAAATAAGCCTAACAGGCATGACCCCCATTTAAAATATAGTACAAAATTTTAAATTTCATAAAAGGAGTATTTTAAACACAAACTTTTCACCACCAGGACCTTGTCCTTATATAACATCCACCGCAGCTTGTAGCTCGGTTTAAAATATTTCACATTATATAAAAAAATTTAAGGATCTCATCCTCAACTCTGAATCACAAGTATTTGCGTATTGTGCCAACTGAAAATTTTCGTTTCCTTTCTTTCTTCTTTTCAATAATTTTCGTCAAAGAAAATCACAACATATAATAACCCTCGTACCGATAGGGCATATAATTCAAAATTAAAATCAATTATCCTGAAATCACATCAAAATCCACTATAGTAAGTAATAGGAAGTTACTTTTAGCCTCATAGATACTCTTAGTGACCAACACATAATGATAGGGATAGCTACCTCCATATAATAGCCCAGAGTGAGTATTCACATAAGTAGATTTCAGGATTATGAAGCTCACTCATGAGTGGAGAATATTAAGAGGACTCGCCTCAACTTTCAAAATCAAATCAAATTAAGGAAAAAAATATCCTTTTTATAACAATCAGAATTGTACTTGTAATGACACCATCTGGTGTAGTGGCCTCAGCCACATTATAGAAATTATATCAATGGGTCGGGCATCCAACTCTTAGGCGCCATCTACCCGTTCGTTCTCCATATCTAACTTGTAGCGTGTGTAGATTAGTAACTATAATGGAGTGTGTTGCCTGTGTGTTTTGATGAAATAGGTCTCTCCCATGAGAGTGACCTGATTAACTGGAGCACTACGAGTATTCTGAAATTGTTTCGATTTCCCTACTGATACTGAAATGTAAAATTATTATAGACATAGGAATATCGAAAGTCCCAACATCATCCCATACAAACCTCAGCTCTTACTCATATACAAGTTTCAGAGAACTTTTTGAATACCATATAAATACATCTCAGGTCAAATCCGATATGACACATGACCCACAATTTGATTGTTGATAGTGGACTCCCTTCACTTTGGTGCAAAGCCATAAGATATGTCCCGATACTCCACAATGCTAACCTTTATCGCCCGTACGTCATTGTCATAAGACACCTTAAGCCGTTCGTTTGGCACATGTCACTCTTTGGATAGTTAAACTCACTCCCTCCAATATCTTGGTTGTTAGTTGTACCCTTCACTAAATAGACATCTCATACGAACCACATAGTCTCTATTACCACCAACTATCTTCAGATCTACCTCCACCTCGTGACTCTACCATTACTGCGACGATTAGGCAATTAAGTAAACCTTCTTAAGACCGTACTTATCAACCAGATGTCAGAACTTATTGCACCCCCATGTGCACAATTGAACGATCTCTCAATACTTCTGCATTATCGATATGGATGACACGCGGTAACAACGGTTGAGAAAATTCTTGGCCCCCTTATAATCCTTCTGTAGCATCACGAACCGTCGGCATAAAAATTAATATCGAGTGCACAATTTCAATACATGAGTGGATGCAAAAAGGACATATGATATACGATCCAAACTGAATAAATGACGAACGATAAGAAATGAAATGAAGTGGAATTTTCCTAACGGTTACATAGCCTCTCGTAGATAAGTACAGACGTCTACGTACCGATCAGTGAGACTCTAATAAACCGGCCTGTGCTCCTGACTCCTATGAACCTAGGACTCTGATACCAACTTTTCATGGCCCCAGTTCACCCTCCATGAACATGCCGTGATGGAACCTAGTTCCTACAACTAGGTAAGCCTAAAAATGTAGAAATTTAATATAACTTGCGAAATAATTGATTAAAAACTGAACATATATAAAATAATGACTGCATATAAGGCCGCTCAGCCTATACAACCCAAAGAAATGCGAAAGTCTACAACTCAATCCCAAAACTCGAAAACTCACGGGAACCACAGGCTAATGGATACATAGTACGATGCTCAAACTCCAGAATATCCAAACAACTGAGAGAAAGGAATAAACTAGATACTAAAGCGGGAATATAATAGAGGCTCCTGGTCTGCGGACGCGGCAGATATACCTCGAAGTCTCCGTATACCTCCTTGCCTCAAGGGTAGTACGCCTGGGTGGAGGAACCTAGATCTGCACATGAAAAATATGTGCAGAAGGGGCATGAGTACACCACAACGGTACTCAGTAAGTGCCAAGCCTAACCTCGGTTGGGTAGTGATGAGGAAGGTCGGGACCCTACTGAGATAAAACATAATAAATTATAAGATAGCGGAAATAGTTTAAATAAAGTCTACAGTGAATATCTAAACCAGATAAATAAGGAAGAACAGTAATAGAAAGCGAAGGTAACAATACAAGGAATACTGCTCTCAACAAGGAATAATAGCTGGGGATCTCTTGGTATCCTGAGGATCTCTTGGTATCCTCATCATATGCACCAGGGATCTCTTGGTATTCCGAGGATCTTTTGGTATCCTCATCGTATACACTGGGGATCTCTTGGTATCCCGAGGATCTCTTGGTATCCTCATCATATACACTGGGGATCTCTTGGTATCCCGAGGATCTCTTGGTATCCTCATCATATACACTGGGATCTCTTGGTATCCCGAGGATCTCTTGGTATCTCATCATATACACTGGGGATCTTTTGGTATCCCACACCCTCAATCCAAAATATATCAATTACAGGTCTCTGGGAAGCCGTCCCGTAGTCCCAAATTAAACACACAACAACAACACTCATAATCTCAGACTAAAGGCAAAAATCAGTACAAGTTGTAGTAATTTCTAGCCTAACATGCTTCACAGAGTACAAATAATACAGTTAAACAATTAAGCAAGTAAGTCAGCTAAACATGCTTCTCTAAGCTAGCACATGTTTAAACTTACAGTCTAAAATGAACAAGTAAACGGGAAATCTCAATTTAAATACTTCAAGTAGAAACAGGTTTAAAACAATTAGCTCAAGTACGCGCTCATCACCTCACGTACGAGGCATTCAAATATTCAAAGATCATGTCCTAAGGGGAAAGATCCCCCACACAAGGTTAGACAAGCCACTTACCTCGAACCGGCTCAATATCACTAGGAACCACGCCCTTGCCACGAGTATCCGACTCCAAATGGCCAAAATCTGTTCAATTCAATTACATATCGTAAATAATATTGCAAACAACTGATTCCATTATTATAATTAAAGCTAGGGCGCGAAAATAGGTAAAATGACAAAAATGCCCTTCCGGCCAACTCCTCGGAATCGAATAATTCTCATATTTTCAGAACCCTCGTACTCTCACGAGTCTAACCATATAGAAATCTCCCAAATCGGAGGTCAACTGCTCACTCAAAACCCAATAGTTTGGTCTAAGAAGCTTTAACCAAATTCCTCAAGTTTTAACCCCAAATTCAAATTTTAATGATGGATTTAACTACAAAATGATGAAATATAACTAAAAGGGATTAAAGAAACATTACCCACTAATTTCCTCGTCAAAAACCTCAGAAAATCGCCTTTAACCGAGCTCTCAATTGATTTTCCAACTTTTGAAACTTAACCCTCGATTCTACTATATTCTGAACAGTCATTTCCGCTTCTGCGGAGAAGGGACCGCTTATGCGGTCCCACTTATGCGAAAAATCATCCGCTTCTGCGATTTTCACTTAAGGGACCAAATTCCGCTTCTGCGGTCCTGCTTATGCGGAAAATCATCCGTTTCTGCAGTTTTCACTTAAGGGACCAAATTTCGCTTCTGCGGATGCACAACCGCTCCTGCGGTACCGCTTATGCGGAATATTGACTGCTTCTGCGGTTCCTGAGGGGGAAGCCAATCCTGCTTCTGCAATGACCAAGGCCACTTCTGCAGCTCTGCTTCTGCTGTTCCCGAGCCGCAGAAGCGAAAAGATACCAGAAGCAGCAGAGCTGCTACTTCTCAACTTCCAAAATTTTCTGTTAACCTACCGAATTCATCCTGAGGCCCCCGAGACCTTTACCAAAAATGCCAATACCACCTAATGCCTTATTCAAACTTGTATCAATCTTGAAAACACCTAAAACAATGACGGAAGCCCGAATTAATCAAAGATTCAAGCCTAAGAACTTCAAATTCCAACAAAACACGCTTTCGATCAAAAACCTAACCAGACCTCGTCCGAATGACCGGAAATTTTGCTCACAGACCCCAAATGACATGACGGAGCTACTGCAACTTCCAAAATTCCATTCCGAGCCTCGGATCAAAAACTCACTATCGGACCGGAAACTTCAAAAATTCAAACTTCAGCATTTCAAGCCTAAATGAGCTACGAGCTTTCAAAATACATTCCGAACACGCTCCCAAACCCGAAATTACCTAACGGAGTTAACGAAACCATCGGATTCCCATTCCAAAGTCGTCTTCACTCTTTTACGATTATGGACCATTTTTCAACGCTTAAGCTCTCCTTTAGAGACTAAGTGTCCCAAAACACTCCTAATCCTAACACCGAACATCCCAGCAAACCAAAATAGCACAAATGAACTTAGAGGAAGCAGTTAATGGGAGATAAAATCCAAGTATAATAGTTATTCTATGCTCGAATTCTGAACCCTGAACTAGAGACTCTGGGTTCTACCCCCTGTCGTATGCCCCTTTTTTCTAAAGGCAAAATTGGGTTTACGACATTTGGGCGGACAACTCTATTCCTTTTGGGAATTTGGGTTTGAGATTTATAAGAGTCGCCACCTAATGATTAAGTGCATTAGGACACCAAGGAGCTAAAAGAAAAGAAGAACCAGAGAAAGGGTAAGGCCTTGAAATTATCTCAGGGGGGAAGGTGTTAGGCACCCCCCAAGATCCACTAGTGTGGTTCCCGGCCATGCTACAATTGTGACTTTAAAGTGAATAGACATACAAGACAACTTCACATAAAGGTTACAAGTAGGAATGTATAAAGGTTAAATAAACATGCTGAAGCTAGGGGATAGGCAGTTTCATATTTGTTTAAAAGAATGTATAAGTGCAGAAAGTGAGGATCAAGTAACGAATGCAAATAATCAGACAAAGAAGTGAAATGGGAGGAAATTTTAGAAGGAAAACAGTGCTGGAAATTCTAAAGATGTTTTAAATGAATTAAAGCGAAATACAAAGTTTAAAGAAATGAAAACTAACAGTTGAAAGGAAATAATAACATAAGTACATAAGGAGGGAGGGGGTCCTAGGTTTATAAATAACATGGATCATCCACACAACACCCAGTAACCAATTATACGCGTGGTTTTATCACGTAATCATCATCTCCATGTCTACCCTCTCCTACCTTGTTAAGGTATTAAAGCGCTGAATAGTATTGTTACTTATTGCATGCTATTACCCGTCCCGATCCTATCAATCCCGGAGGCATTGAGACTACTAATCCTAAAAGGGGAGGGAATTGGGGCTTTTCAGAGTTTAAAAGGATAAAAAGTCTAAGGCGACAAACAAAAACACATAAGTAGTTAGGGGAAGAACAAATAGAAATTAAGGCTCAAATAGGCCTCCTCACTTAAAAGAGCAGATCGTATAGCATGACTTCAAATGCTGGTTTTGGTCTGAATTAAATTTAAAAGTGCTAGGACAGGCTGATTTATCACATATTTCTCAGATAGGAGTCTGAATCAGCCTTGTCTGGTTGTAGTTATCAAAACTGACACAGCTAATTAATTATCTAATGGTTTGCCTAAGTGAGACCTATAGGCATGATATCTAATGGAGCGTACTGATTTTAAAGAAAGGATTACTGGCTTTATAAATAAAAGATCTGCAAATTCTAAATGACCTTATCACTGGTTTTGGACGAGGCTGATTCGATTGATTATTCCTATAGGCAAGTTATCTGAGCGTTAATGGTTTTAAACGATTACATAGATGCAAGAGTCCTATAGGCAAGGTATCTAGAATGAAGTTGATTATTAGACCTATGATTGTTTGCCTAATGACATGTATTTGCAGAAGCGTAGAAGAACCTATGAGCATGATTTCTATATGTAGAGATACTGAGACTTAGTGACAGGATTTCTATGTGCGGAAATGCAGAAGTTTGTAAATAACCTATAGGCATGCTATCTATATGAGTGCAGGAATTAAAAAATCCTATAGGAAAGTTATCTAAGATGAGAATGCAAAAGTTTATAGGTAACCTATAGGCATGCTGTCTATGTGAGTGCCATAATTGGAAAATCATATAGGCAAGTTATCTACCCTTTGCATATAATCATTCCCATCCCTTTCCACTAGCCATCCCCAATAGTTATTACAAATTATTACAGACCCGAATGAATCAAAAGAAAGAAAAGTAAGATTACATCAAAAGTTCCAGCTACAACCAAACAGCCTAATTCAGACTCAAAGTCTAACAATATGAGATAAACCAACTTCCAGGATCGGATTTCCAAAAGCCTTTCTTATCCTTTGGGTGTGTCAAAGTTCCAAGGAGCTTCATGAACTGCAGGCAATGCTTACACCCAATTACATTGCTGAATTAAGATTATGGTGCAGTGTGGAAGGGCCATCCCTCAAATGTCCAAGTTCAGAGGGAAATCAAGGTCCCAAAGCAAGGCTCATAGGAGGGGGGCAGAACTTAGAGTCTAAGAGTAAGTGTAAGTGCATGGAGAGGAAATTGGGAATGCCATGGCAGGCTGGTGGTCATGCCCAGCAATTGGGAATGCTGGTACACCCCTGACCAGCCTGTCATCCAAATCTTGGGAGTTAGGATGCATTGAGGATCGGGTTCTAACCTGGACAGTAATTTGGATACTGCCAGGCCAAGTAACTTAACTCATACACATAAGGGGAATAGGGGGTAGGGATTCACAATAGAAACAGATGCAGGGAAAGAACATGCATAATTTAATCACTGAACATGCACAACAAAGTAAACAAGAATGATGAAACTATAAAGTAAACACATAGAGGTGAGGCAAAAAATTAAATCAGAACATACCAGTTTCAGAAGAAATAAGTAAAAACAGTAGTCTTGAAAAAGCCAAATTGCTAGCAAAGCAGTTCCAAAAGATCCCAAGCAGAGCAGAGTATTGAATTCAAAACAGGATTGCAACCGTGCAAGTATATTAAAGACTAGTGGAGTCAAGGTTGTGTGAAGAAATAAGTTGTAAGATGTTGTTGTAAGGTGCCCGGTCTTAAAAATGTAGGAGGGCAGTCCCTTTATAGTGCAGAAAGCAAGCAAGAAAGAGTCACGACCCCAAATCCCAAACCCGGTCGTAATGGCGCCTCTCGTGAAGACAAGGCCAGCCAACAAAACAAATGCTTCCTTTTAACAGTTATTTAACATTTATAAAGCTAAACATGATTAGCATAATCAGAAGCACGGAAAAACAACGATAACAACAGGGAACCATCCCGTCACAACCCGACCTCGGGGTGTCACTAGTCATGAGCTACTACAAAGTTCACTAAAGTACTACAAGTTCGGAAATAGGAACAAAGTCTGAAAGTAACATGAACAACATAAAATAAGGGAGAAGTTCTGGTGCCGCGGACGCTAGCGGTCAACTGGCTCAGCTATGATAACAAATCTTCAATCCGCTCAAAACCCGCTACCGGGTGGTCAAGTACCTGCATCTGCACACGAGGTGCAGGGAGTAAAGTGAGTACTCCAACTCAGTGAGTAATAAAAGTAAATAACAACTGAGTGGTAAGAAATCACGTAAAACATATCGTCATGCTGTATAGGAGCAGAGAAGTACCTTTAAATGGGGAAAAACAGTGAAAACTTGTGAAAAACTTTAGAAATAACTTGGCTCAGTTTTAAACCTATTTTGAAAATGATCTCTTCAACGAGTACCAAATGATACTTTCAAAACAATTTGTGACACTATGCACAGAAATCCGCCACTCGGGCAATATCCTTGTTCCCGGTCAGCCACTATTACCTGACCAGACGCATCGTATAGTGTCATTGTTACCACTGTCTAAGGTTTATCCTCTTTAAGAGTGATCAGACAATACCATAACAGCAAACAGATATCTCAAGAAACAACACAAATAATGAATAGTGAATAAATGCATAAATGCAATGCAAATAACAGTACATTCCAGTACCCGCTGCGGTGTGCATCCCGCTTCATTTATTTATGGTCGACGGCACTTACTGGGTGTGTGTATAGACTCCGGAGGGGCTCCTATAGACCAAGCACTATAATCAAGCCATCTCGTGGCATCAACTAGGCCCTCGGCTTCAATATCAATACAGTATCGCTGCGGCACGCAACCCGATCTGGCGCTCACTGGGGTGTGTACAGACTCCGGAGGGGCTCCTACAGCCCAAGCGCACTATCAACCATCTCGTGGCATCAAATAGGCTCTCGGCCTCAATATACATATATCAATGCTGCGGCGTGCAGCCCGAGCTATCCATATACTAGAAAATCACTATAACACTAATACGGCACGCAGCCCGATCTATGCTCAGTCCAGAAATGCACATAAGCCACTTGGGCAATATTAACATGATATTCCTCATCTCGAAACATCAATAAAATATTGTTCAAGTTCTCAAGTCTTAGAAAAATGGCTGAGTTTGAAAAGTAGTATTAAAACCTTGGACCGAGATCAAATAATACGCAAGTAATACAAAAACAGTGATATCAATCCCTGAAGGAATCACAAAGTTGGCACGAAGCCCCAAACATGGCAATCAGCCCGAATTATGATGATAACAAATAATTTGAGTCAAATACGCGGTAAAAATCAACAATTGGCATGGACCATGTCACAGTCCCCTAATGGTGCTCTACCCCACGCTCATATCCAGCGTGCAAGTCACCTCAATACAGCACTATGATGTGCAAATCCGGGGTTTCAAACCCTCAGGATATCATTTACAAGTATTACTCACCTCGAACCGGCGAAACCTCTAGCCCGCGATGCCTTTTCCCCTCAAACCGGCCTCCACGCGCGTCGAATCTAACCAAAATCAGAGCAAATACATCACAATATGCTGAGGGGACAATACCCAATCGAAAGAAATCGAGAAATAGCAAAAATCTCGAAACTAGCAAACCCGAGCCCCGGGCCTGCTTCTCGAAAAATTACAAAATTACATTACCGAATTCCTCGTCTCGCCACGAGTCCATACATACCAAGAACTCCCAAATCCGAGCTCAAATGACCTATCAAATCCCAATT
>MU724021.1:0-64759 GCA_026770625.1 Nicotiana glauca | reverse complement strand
CCAAATCAAAGCCTAAGTTCTTCAAGAACTTCCGAAATGCACTTTCGATCAAATCCCGACCAAACAATGTCCGAATGACCTGAAAATTTACACACATATCCAAAATCACCTAACGAAACTACAAAAACTCTCGGAATTCCATTCCGACCCTCGGATCAAATTCTCACCCATCAACCGGAATTCGCCAAAATACTAACTTTTCCCATTCAAGCCTAATTTTACACCAAGCCTCCAAAATTACTTCCGATTGCGCTCCTAAGTCTCAAATCATCCCCCGAAGCTAACCGAATCGTCGGAAATCACATCCAAGCCCTCTAACTCAGAAGTCAACTTCCAGTTGACTTTCCAAACCAACCTTTCCTTAAAGTGACTAATTTCCCCATTTCCTACCAAATCCAATCCGAGTCAACTCAAACTCGCCCAACACATATAATAAATCATGAAGGAGAAATAAACGGGGAAAATGGGACAGAAACACATGAGACGATGGGTCGGGACGTCACATCCTCCCCAACTTAAACCAACGCTCATCCTCGAGCGTACTCAGAGTTGTCCTAGAAGCCAACCAATAGCTGAATAACCTTACCAAGCATATACCCGGGGTGATCCCACGTCACCCTATCTCGCATAGGTCCGATAACACAACATAGCTGAAATCTCACAACCCACCTCGGCCATGACCCATAGAACAACATCGCACTTTCCGAAATTGTACACAAGACCAGAACCTCACATCTATACTCAGGATAAGTCTAAACCAGCTATAATAACCCATACCTGCAACCTCCGGTGCAATTCTATGATATACCACATAGCTCAAACACATGCAGCAATAACTCCCATTCACGGCAGCTGTCCACAACAACCATATACCGATAAAAGCCTCTCATTAGCTAAAGACTTATTCCAACACTTCCATATCCTACCAATGATAATGAAACACACGGTAGACCATAACCATTTCTCATATCAACCATTCATGAAGTCATTTCTTCCCTTTTGACTAATACCACAGCAGATTCCGAGCCGAACCTCGATATCATTCTTCCAACAAGCTGTAATCAAATATGTTCGTATTCATTAATGACTCCCACGATCACTTCGAATCCAACACACCACTCAGGTGGTATGACACCTCAACATAGGCCTAAGCCACAACTTGCATAATCTACGCATCAATGAAGGGCGGTCTGAACATACTAAAATCATGACAAATGACTCAAACAAAAAAGCTGTAACTCAAACTCCTTAGTACCATCACAACACGAGGATGGGACCCTGTCCCACGTCATAGAAATAGAATACCTGAATCTACCCCGAAGGGTCTAATCTCCATGTAGCCTCGCTACAATGTGCGATCCTATCCAAACACTGCTACACATGAAGCACCCCAAGTCCCTATACTCGAAATTGACAACCACGCACGATCGATAACTGGAACCCAAACAAATCATTATACATATGGTGAAGCAAGGCATACACAATAGCCTTTAGAAAACTATTCTCGACATCACACTATTGCGGTGTGCAACCCGACCCAGATAATATACCCATGGCGGCGTGCCACCCGATCCACACATACCCATGGTGGCGTGCCACCCGATCCACACATGTATCTTACATAAGGAGATGCACATCGAGCCAAATGTTCTCATTACAGCAAAATACCGAGTATCGATCATAAGCACAATGAGTGCATAACAATACCTACATATAGCGTTATAAGCTACAAAACTCATGCACAACTGAGGTTTCCCCCTCAACTTGCACTATAATCTCAATAGCACCGCAACATATGTGCCCATAGCCCGCAAATCATAACGTCTCACAATGCGGAAAACAACTCACACTGGAACATGCATCTGAAAGGTCCCTCAATACCGGAACTGAATCAATGGTAGAAACCTCTACACTGACATCCGCCACAAAGGCCCAATTAAGGAAAGCAATCCTCCCCAGCCGTCCGCTGGTCTTTAGAATACAAACCACTCTGCTAGAACACAATTCGATGCACCTCGCCACGCAACCTGTGGCATTTTTCGACATAACCCATAGCACAGTAGTCTAGAATAACCCAACACTGAGACTACCAGTCTACACCCCAATACCGTATCCACAATCTAATATACCAAGCAAAAAAAGATCCACTCGGGTCTCCAAATCCCAATAGCCGCTAAATGATGCCGATACACACGATCCATAGCTACCACATAGTCTGTACCTGAGAACTCCCAGTCTCCAGCTCCACATAGCACACAAATTACTATACCTGATCCTAAATTCTGCAGTATAAATACATATTACACCTCAAGTACCCAATCATTCCACGAAAGATATTCTGAAATTCCCCCTGTGCCACCAAACAAACTCAAATATCAACAGTCGATCTATCAAGAAAATGCCGTAACACTACCGAAGTGCCATCAACTTAATCACATTGCCCTTTTCCTGAAACATATACTCTCGCCAAATCACTCCTATTCAACAGTACTATTTCCTTGATTACTTGAGGATACCCGTTGCCTGAGAATTTTATGAACTTCTTTTTAGAACTGATCTGTAACTCATCTAGCCAAGACCTTCCGTCAATCCCATCTAGAAGAGGAATCATTACACATTTCATGCTTCACATACCCATAGAAAATATATTCATCTCCAAACCACGGTAAAAACCCAACAAGGACTCTCTCCCCCAGTTCCATGTGCACAAGCTAAACTGCCAGGACTGAATCCTTCTACTCAAACCAAGCTAAGCAAGTTGCCAAAACTCAAGAGCATTGCTGCAAAAAACCTGTGAGGCTCATTACCTCGAACACATACGAAGAATTAATCATGCCCTTACCATACCGACTCAGTCTACTATCAACCTATTCCATTTATCAAATTTCCCCTCTGATTTATCATCAACTTGATATCTCTCCCTCGCTGTAGCATCACAATGCCTCAATCCAGGCTTACCATACGAGATTCAAACATAAGACCACACTGTCTAAGACCCATAAGCCGCGAAATACTCTTTCAAATGTTCCCAGAAATACTGCATTCCAAAATACTCTACTTGAAGAACTTCCCGTGAATCTAAATTCGTTGCCATTACCTTCTAGATACCGATACATAGAATCCCATAATCATCATAAAAATACCACAAGCCTTGACTTTTTCCCTAACCACATACACGACTTTAAGGCACCTGATTGTTACATGTAGAACCTTGAACATAATAAGGACATTCTCGAGAGTCATTTACTTTATATTCGATCTGTAATTTACCTGTCTTAGTGATCAGAAGCACTCGTGCCTTAATACCACTCTGACACCGCAGGACATGATCTCATTCAAATACCAACAAACATCGTCCTTCTTAATACACTGAGCCTTCTTTATCCATAACAGCTCCAGACATCCTATTGCTTCAACACTCCTACGAAGTATCATATAACCTTTGTCAAAATTTGCTTCACTCGTGCCATCCTCAGCTCAATTACTACAACCAGAACTAATTCGCCAGCATATCTCAAAACGGAACCAACATAGCACATGACCGTGCAATCAGCTAATCCACAGTAACCTCCCCAACTAGGCTCGAAGCCATAGACCAAAATATTTCAATAGCTCATAACACTTTTACTCCCTTGATGCCACAATAACATAGTGAGATTACTCTCAAAGCATTTATAGGGTTGTGAAAACACAAGTCATCTAATACGATATATCTTCCGCAAATCTCGCATTCATTCCTGCAACCGTTATGCCAATTCTCTTAAGCGACCCGAAATCTCAAATTTCATCACGTACCCTTCAATTACACATGAGACCTTCTAACATACGCATAAGGATCATACCACTTAAGAACAACCCGCAGGAGATAACCCACTTGCTTTGCCTCAAATTAGTACCTCGGCATACCTTCCACCGTCATATACGTTACACAGTCAATTTAGTCTTCCTGAGTCGGAACTCATACCTCCACATGTAATACACTTCACTTCTCAACTATGATATACGAAAATATTCTTCACGTGCCCATAATTCGGGCTACACATCCAGCCACAATAGGAATCGAATTACTTAACAGTCCATCTACTATCCTATAGACTTCTTCGTCATTACCAAGTCATATAGAAATATTACACAGTACCAATATACTCATTACGTAGCTATCCAGCCGCCATTCCCACAATTAGGGACAATACTGAACATATAAGTTCATAACACCAGCTCACAAAATCAGCACCATGGTGCTCAAGCCATAAGCAAAGATCCGGCCTCAAGTCCTCCAGACTGGCCCAACATCAACTCATAGAAATCACATCTTGCCCCTCGATCGGGGAATCACAAGCCATCAAGGCACATCTGATACTGAGCTCACGTGCGCATATACTCCCGTGGAAGGAATTTCAAGAGTTTTCTTTTCAAGCTGAATCAAGGACGCACGATAAGAATTCAAGAATGTGAAGTTTTCCTAAAGGTTCTGCAGCCTCTCGATGATAAATACAAATGTCTCCGTACCAATCCGCGAGACTCTACTAAACCTGCTCATGACTCGTGAAACGCAGTAACCTAGGACCTGATACCAACTTGTCACGACCCCAAATCCCAAACCCGGTCGTGATGACGCCTCTCGTCAAGACAAGGCCAGCCAATAAAACAAACGCTTCCTTTTAACAGTTATTTAACATTTATAAAGCTAAAACATGATTAGCATAATCAGAAGCACGGAAAAATAATGATAACAACAGGGAACCATCCCGTCACAGCCCAACCTCGGGGTGTCACTAGTCATGAGCTACTACAGAGTTCACTAAAGTACTACATGTCTGGAAATAGGAACAAAGTCTGAAAGTAACATGAACAACATAAAATAAGGGAGAAGATCTGGTGTCGCGGACGCTAGTGGTCACTTGGCTCAGCTATGATAACAAATCTTCAATCAGCTCAAAACCCGCTATCGGGTGGTCAAGTACCTGCATCTGCACACGAGGTGTAGGGAGTAAAGTGATTATTCCAACTCAATGAGTAATAAAAGTAAATAACAACTGAGCGGTAATAAATCACGTAAAACATATCGTCATGCTGTATAGGAGCAGAGAAGAACCTTTAAATGGGGGAAAACAGTGAAAACTTGTGAAAAACTTTAGAAATATCTTGGCTCAGTTTTAAACCTCTTTTGAAAATGATCTCATCAACGGTTAACAAACGATGCTTTCAAAAGAATTTGTGATACTATGCACAGAAATCCGCCCCTCGGGCAATATCCTTGTTCCCGGTCAGCCACTGTTACCTGACTAGACGTATCGTACAATGTCATTGTTAGCACTATCTAAGGTTTATCCTCTTTAAGAGTGATCAGACAATACCAGAACAGCAAACAGATATCTCAAGAAACAACACAAACAACGAATAGTGAATAAATGCATGAATGTAATGCAATGCAAATAACAGTACATTCCAGTACCCGCTGCGGCGTGCAGCCCGCTCCATTTATTTATCGTCGACAACCCTCACTGGGGGTGTGTACAGACTCCGGAGGGGCTCCTATAGCCCAAGCGCTATAATCAAGCCATCTCGTGGCATCAACCAGGCCCTCGGCCTCAATATCAATACAGTATCGCTGCGGCGAGCAGCCCGATCCGGCGCTCACTGGGGTGTGTACAGACTCTGGAGGGGCTCCTATAGCCCAAGCGCAATATCAGCCATCTCATGGCATCAAATAGGCTCTCGGCCTCAATATACATATATCATCACTGCGGCGTGCAGCCCGAGCCATCCATATACTCAGAAATCATTGTAACACTACTCCGGCGCGCAGCTCGATCCATGCTCAGTCCAGAAATGCAAATTAGCCACTTGGGTAATATTAACATGATATTCCTCAGCTCGAAACGTCAATAAAATATTGTTCAAGTTCTCAAGTCTTAGAAAAATGGCTGAGTTTGTAAAATAGTATTAAAAACTTGGACCGAGATCAAATAATATGCAAGTAACGCAAAAACAGTGATATCAATCCCCGAAGGAATCACATAATTGGCACGAATCCCCAAACATGGCAATCAGCCCGAATTATAATGATAACAAATAATTTGAGTCAAATACGTTTTAAAAATCAACATCCAGGACGGACCATGTCACAGTCCCCCAATGGTGCTCTACCCCACGCTCATATCCGGCATGCAAGTCAGCTCAATACAGCACTATGATGTGCAAATCCGGGGTTTCAAACCCTCAGGATATCATTTACAAGTATTACTCACCTCGAACTGATGAAACATCTAGCCCATGATGCCTTTGCCCCTCACACCGGCCTCCACGCGCGTCGAATCTAACCAAAATTAGAGCAAATACATCGCAATATGCTAAGGGTACAATACCCAATCCAAAGAAATCGAGAAATAGCAAAAATCTCAAAACTAGCAAAACCTGAGCCTCGGGCCCGTTTCTCGAAAAATTACAAAACTTACATTACCAGATTCCTCATCTCGCCACGAGCCCATACATACCAAGAACTCCCAAATCCGAGCTCAAATGACCTATCAAATCCCAATTTGAAATTGTTAAAAACTCAAGCCCTAATTCATGAATTTTAGGCTCAATTTCCATGAATTTCTAGACCAATTTCACAATATAATCATGTTTTTAGTTCATAGAACTTACCTCCAGTCAATCCCCTTCGAAACCCTCTTCAATTGCTCCCAAAAAGCTCCCAAGATGCTCAACAATGGAGGAAAAATGTCTTAACTCGCGGAACAAAATGACACTTTANAAAAACTCAAGCCCTAGTTCATAAATTTTAGGCTCAATTTCCATGAATTTCTAGACCAATTTCACAATATAATCATGTTTTTAGTTCATAGAACTTACCTCCAGTCAATCCCCTTCGAAACCCTCTTCAATTGCTCCCAAAAAGCTCCCAAGATGCTCAACAATGGAGGAAAAATGTCTTAACTCGCGGAACAAAATGACACTTTAAAACCCTTTCCTGTCCAGCCCTTTTCACATCTGCGATAACATAACTGCTTCTGCGGTTACCGCTTCTGCATCCCTTTTCCGCTTCTACAGACTTTCACTTGAGAGCCACGACCGCTTCTGCGGTCCAAAACCGCTTCTGCGGTGACCGCTTTTGCGGAACCCCTTGCGCTTCTGCGGAAATGCCAAGCCTTTCTAAAATCGCACCTGCGACCTTCCCACCGCATCTACGCAACCGCTTCTGCGGTCTCTTTTCCGTAGATGCGGAAATACCAGAACCAGCTGACTTAAACATGCAACAAACTCCAAAACTCTCCGTTCAACCACCCGAACTCACCCCGAGGCCAACGGGACCTCAACCAAAAGTACATATATGATCTATTACCCTATTCAAACTTGCTCGAACCATCAAAACATTACCGTTAACACCAAAATCATCAAATTTCACCAAATCAAAGCCTAAGTTCTTCAAGAACTTTCGAAATGCACTTTCGATCAAATCCCAACCAAACGATGTCCGAATGACCTGAAAATTTACACACATATCCAAAATCACCTAATGAAAGTACAGAAACTCTCCAAATTCCATTCCGACCCTCGGATCAAATTCTCACCCATCAACTGAAATTCGCCAAAATACTAACTTTGCCCATTCAAGCCTAATTCTACACCGAGCCTCCAAAATTACTTCCGATTGCGCTCCTAAGCCTCAAATCATTCCCCGAAGCTAACCGAATTGTCAAAAATTACATCCGAGCCCTCTAACTCACATGTCAACTTTCGGTTAACTTTTCCAAACCAACATTTTCTTAAAGAGACTAATTGCCCCATTTCCTACGAAATCCAATCCGAGTCAACTCAAACTCGCCCAACACATATAATAAATCATGAAGGAGCAATAAACGCTAAAAACAGGACGGAAACACGTGAGACGACGGGCCGGGTCGTCACAGAAAGGCAAGGAAATGTTATTGAAATCAGTCTCCCTTTAGTTTAGGGATTCTGATTCCAACGAGTAAAAACCAGTTAAGAAAAGAAAATTTGATTTAAACCTTTTAAAGAAGCACAAAAGGGGTAAGTACACAGCACTTATTTAAGGAAAACAATCAATAGTACATGGTTTGTGACAAATATGGAAAGGGAATTAATGAAACAGCCATGAAACAAAAATAATAAGTTCAATTTGAATGAACCAAGCCAAGAAAGGTAAAGGAGGTTCAATCTAAGAAAATCAGTGACGATTCATCAGCCTTATTGATGGGATTTCATAATCAATCACTTAGTTGGTGAAAACCGTTTGAAAGAAGAATTTTCTTGTATATAAAGCATACCAATCAAACAAAAGGAACTGTCATGTTATTTAGGAAAAAGAGTCTATCATTGAAAGCCTTATAGTCACAAGCAAAAAGAGATTCAAGTTTAGTTACAGACTCATCGGAGTCTGAAAGCCTAGGGTCCCAAAGTGGAACCCTAATACCATTTACCCAAAGAAAACCCCAAATCCTAGGGTTTAAGATTGAGTTAGACAATACAGGTGAGAAAACAGGTCATTGAAAGAGACTCAGAAGTATTTTTTAAAGACTTAATGAGAGACAAACACACACGATGGAAAGAACACTGATTCAAGGTCATGAGAACATGCTCGAGAAAACTTGGAATTTAAATAAGTTTCAGAAGAAAGAGATGGTACGAGTTTTAAACAAAGTAGATGAAATATGCTTAGAAAGAACGCATATAGAGTCCAGTAAAGTGAACAAAACCAAAGAGCTCAACCATAAACACATATAGCAAAGCATAAGGAAAACAACACGGATTAACATGCGAGTACAGGAATAACAACGAAAATAGAACAGTCTTGCATAATAGAAAAGAAACAAGAGAGCAAACTCATGCGTAATAAAAGGAAAACATATGAGCATAACACAGACAAACACATGTAAAGAAAGAACAGGAAGAATCAGAAAGATATTTGAAGGAATTTTTAGAAACCCTAAAATAGAAATTGAAAGATTTTTGAAAAAGAAATTCGGGGAAAACCTTAAAAATATCAAATAAGGCCCAAACATATCACAGATCTAAGAAAAAATAGACGAGTACAGAACCTTTGACGGCTTAGGGTTGTAGAGAAAACCCTAGCAACGAGAAAGCTCTTGAGGAAAGTCAGATCCTGAGTTGAAGAAACTCATATTGCTTGAGCATGCCAGAATAATGGTCGGAGAAGCCATAGATCTGTAGATCTGAGGAGGATCTGAAGAGAACCATTAGAGTCGGTCTTCAAATGATCGAACAACTTAGGTCTAATGGTTAAAAAGGGTGAGGACATGTCATCCATGACCTGGAACGCCATGGATTCCGGTGGAAACGTGGTGAAATAAGGTAGGAGATGGCTAGGGTTTCAAAGAGCTTGAGAGTGTATTGAGAGACGAAGGATTTCAAGGCGGCGGTTCAGGTGAGAATGAGGGAGATTAGGGTAGTCATTTAGGAGTTAAAAAGAAAAGGGTTAGTTTTGGCCGTTGATCTTAAGTGATCAACGGTCCAGATTTAAGTGGTAGGTATGGAACGGATTGGGTTATTTAAAATCGGGTCGTGGGTTGGGTTAAAATTGGAATTGGGTTGGTTTTAATTTGGGGCTGAATTGGGGTCAAATTAAGGCTAAAATTGACAGGAAATGAGGCTGTGACTGAAATGGAAATGGGCTAAATGTTAAATAGCCAATTTTCCACCTTTTCATTGGAAAGGATAAAAATTTCCCATCTACTATTGTTTATTTATCGCTTGTGCCACCCGTTACACTTTTCGGCCATTCTTGTCCCTACCGTTAACAAAGTTTGCAAAATTACCCCTAACCCTAACGTCCCTCCACTGTGGCAGTTAACCCCATCAATTTTATTCACATCAACTTCCATGTCAGCTACGATGTCATCGACCCCCCACTCCTCACCTCTCCACCCTTTCTCTCATCTTCCCTTCTTTACCTTATACCAAAATTGTCGAAAATTATGGCATTTCGCCGAAAAATTTTCAACGGGCAAAACTAACCTCCTCGGTACTGGATCCCCTCTTCGTCTCCCTTCTCCTTCTTCATGTTTCGTCATTCAAACTGCAACCCCGTTCTCCGACAAGAAATTTAAATCAACTCATACAAATAAAGATCCTTCATTCTCCCTCAGAATCTTTCAAGAATAATTCTCACATGATTGATACAAATAATTTTCAAACCTACGACCATTCAATATTAGAACAACTTCCAAAGAAATTTTCAAATATGAAACTCTTAAAATTCAACAATGGTGAAGCCGATGAACCACGTTTAAAATTAATTATCAATTGGATTTTACAAAATTTCAGTCTTATAACAGTTACCAAATCACTCCTCAAAGTTTAATTCAACCTCATATGCATAAAATCCCAACCCAGGATGAGGCTTTAAATTATCGATAATGGATTTCCAAATCTCTTACTTGAATCTGGCCCAACAGTAATGAACACATGTATTTAATTCAAAATCTAAAAATTCAAATATAATCATGTTATTTCATTTTGGCTAGATTTTTTGTTGAATTTTCTGGTTCTGGTTGAAATTGGTACGAAGGAGGTGACATGTTGATTTGATGAGGAAGAAAGAGATGTAATAGAAAAATGACAAAAAAATCTCTTGAGCAAGCAAAATTTTTTTAGAACACATTCCTGAGCAAGCTTCTAGAAGATATCGTTATACCCATATCAGGATCAACTTGTTTAACCACCTTGAAAATGTAGATCTTGTAAGTCCGATTGACTTCTTTGCCCTCTTCTTCTTCTCGTCTCCTGTGGTAGCGACGTCCATGAGGATTTTTTTTTCGGCCTTTGATTTCTTGGCATCGAGGGCTTTTCCCAGCTGCTGGTATGTGGTTTCAGTAATTGAATCGGCTTGTAGTGAAGACAGTGAGAGGTATGAAGGTGCAGGGGTGGTGGATATCGATAATACTATTGCTCATTATTGTAAAAAAAAGTAATGACTAAGATATTATTAAAAGTGGTGATATGGACGCTGCCATGGCATTTTATTTGGTGGACCTGCTGACTTGGCTGCTGACATGGACAAAATATTAGAGGGGTCAGCTTCCACAGTGGAGGGAAGTTAGGGTTAGGGGTAATTTTGCAAACTTTGTTAACGGTAGGGATGATAATGGCCGAAAAATGTAACGGGTGGCACAAGCAACCAATGAACAATAGTAGAGGGACAATTTTGGCCCTTTGACCTTTATTTTATAAAAATAGTAATAATGATTTTAAAAGTGAATTAAAAACACTGAGCCAACAAATACTATATAAATATTAATTTAAAAATACTGAAAATAATTTTATAATTGTAAAATGCTATTAATCATGAAATAGGCTATAATTGTAATTATATGCAATTTAGCTTTAAAAATATCAAATAAATTTGTAAAAATATACAAAAATCACCTTAATTATGTTTTGGTGTAAATATGAGAACAAAATTAAATTATTCGCCAAAATGATAATCTTGGGAATAATTATTGGATTTTGTACTGTTAAAAATGGATAATAAATTGATTTTTAAAAATTATTAAAAATTAGGAAAAAATACCAAAACTCTTGGGCATGCTTATATATGCATGTACATGCTATTTTGAAAGTATTTTGTATATAAAAATACATAGGAAAAATTAGGTATCAACAACTGCCCCTCTTTACCCCGGGAAGGATGACAGAGTTGTCGGGTGAAGATATGATGGCCAATTTTGACCGAATGAAATGATTTGAAGAATTTTGACCGCGCTCTGGTTCTTGATCTGTCCACATATCCCTGATCTTACAGGAATAAGGCCATATGTAGTTCAGGATCCATTGGCGGAATATGCCGATGGAGATTTTCGAAAAGCGGACGCGATGTTCAGGTTGAGAAGGATGGTCAGAGTCTAATAGGCTGTGGGAACTGGAGCGGGATCGGTCATGCCGAGACGGCCGTTGCTAGCTAGTTTACCTACAAATGAGCAATATAAACATATATTGTGCATAAATTTAAACGTGATGCAAGTTCCCGTTTGACCATGAATGCGGTCTTTAGACGGTTAGGATGACGTCCTCGGACTATGGTGTCCTGGGCCATGAAACACATAGTAAAGGATTCGCAGGCTATGAAATGATGCTCTCGGGCTATGAGAATGATGCCTCCGAACTATGATGCCTTTGAATAATGTTATGCAGAGATAAGATGGGGTCCTCATGCCATGGCGTGATTTTCTCGGGCTATGAAAATGGTTCCTCTGAACAATGATGCCTTTGGACAATTTTGGCGATATTTCAGCCCATGAGATACAGGATTTGGCGATCTTTCATCCTATGCAAGACTTAAATAAAATGGTGATATTTCAGTCGATGCTAGGTGTAAAATATAAGTATTGATCTTTCAGCCGCTGCTAAGTGTAAATAAAAATGGCGATATTTAAGCATATGCAAAATTTAAATGAAGTGGCGATATTTCAGCCGATGCAAGAGGAAGTGGCGATATTTTAGCCGATATAAAAATAAAAATAGCGATATTTCAGCCGATGTAAAGTGTAAATATAAATGGCGATATTTCTGTCGATGATGATGGAGACAGAACTTAGTCTCGGAAGGTAGAATAGTAGCCTTATGCATTGCAAGGAATGCAAATGGAGGTAGAGCTTAACCTCAGAAGGCAGAATAGTACCCTTATGCAATTATGGAGATAGAGCTTAGTCTCGGAAGGCAGAATAATAGCCTTATGCAATTATGGAGATATGGCTTAGTCTCGGAAGGCAGAATAGTAGCCTTATGCAATACAAGGAATGCAAATAGAGTAGAGCTTAACCTCGGAATGCAGAATAGTAGCCTTATGCAATTATGGAGAGACAGTGCTTAGTCTCGGAAGGTAGAATAGTAGCCTTATGCAATTCAAGGAATGCAAATAGAGGTAGAGCTTAACCTCGGAAGGTAGAATAGTAGCCTTATGCAATTTTGGAGACATGGCTTAGTCTCGGAAGACAGAATAGTAGCCTTATGCAATGCAAGAAATGCAAAATGGAGGTAGAGCTTAACCTCGGAAGGCATAATAGTAGCCTTATGCAATTATGAGAGACGAATAGTAGTGAGATATTCTTAGCGGATAGTTGATTGCCAATTGCGATATTGTGGCTGATGGGGACATCGTGTATGGATATTGGTTGTGAAACGATAATTTCGTGGGTTGTATTCCTGAAAGTACGAGTGTATAAATGTATTTGATGATTTGTGACTTGGGTACCTGCATTCAAAGAAAAATAGTGAGTTTTGTAAAGGGACCGGTTAGTTCGCGTTCCCGCAGTCTTTGCTTAACTGGCTCAGCTCTGTTTATGGTGATATTATAGGTACCCTCGGGGCAGCATTGTCAAACAAAGCGATTTCGATAATAAGCATGCATGAGTTTTGTTAAAGGTATGATATATGTATATATATTTTTAAAAAATAGCTTTTAGATAAACCAATGACACCGATGTGGTTCAAAAAGTTGCGACCTTTCTTGCTATGGAACTTTGAGGGCCCTCCTCAAAATTCTGCCCTAGTTTAGTGGGTTGATGCTTCTGACGGCTGCTTGTAATGATCGGCTGACGTTACTTCGGAATTTTGAGGGTCCTCCTCAAAATTCTTCCCCAGTTTCCAATTGCGGGGGGAAATAAAAATTTAATTGAATTGTGACCGAGCCCATAAGGCTGCCTACGTATCCTTTCTTAAACGGGAATCAGGTCAGACATAGTTCAAATTACATAATGAGATCATAAATGGTTACACATAGTATTGCTTGACTGCATCTAAATTTATTGGTTTTGGCCAAACTTCTCCGTCCATTACTGCAAGTATGAGGGCTTCTCCTATCAGGACACGATGAACCATGTATGGAGCTTGCCAGTTAGGGGAGAACTTCCCTTTGGCTTCCTCTTGATATGGAAAAATCTTCTTTAACACCAGTTGCCCCAGTGCGAATCGTCTTGGTCTGACTCTCTTGTTGAAGGCTCTGGTCATTCTGTTTTGATAAAGCTGACCGTGGCAAACTGCATTCATTCTTTTCCCATCTATACGAGCTAACTATTCATAACGGCTCTTCACCCATTCCGCATCATCGATTTTTGCTTCCTGTATGATCCTTAGAGAGGGAATTTCTATCTCAGCGGGAATGACCGCTTCCGTGCCATAAACCAGCATATAGGGAGTTGCACCAATTGATGTGCAGACTGTGGTGCGATACCCTAACAAAGCAAATGATAGTTTTTCATGCCACTGCTTCTGCTTTTCTACCATATTTCTCAGTATCTTATTGATGTTCTTATTGGAGGCTTCTACTGCTTCGTTCATCTGAAGCCTGTAAGCTGTGTAATTCTTGTGTTTGATCTTGAAGGCTTCGCATGTGGCTTTCATCAAATCACTGTTGAGGTTAGAACCGCTTTCAGTAATGATTGATGCTGGAATCCCGAATCGGCAAATGATACAATCAAGGACAAAGTCTGCCACGACTTTCTTGGTCACTACTCTATAAGATGCTGCTTCAACCCATTTAGTGAAATAATCAATTGCTACTAGGCTAAACCTATGCCTTTTTGATGCGGCAGGCTCGATTGGTCCGATAATATCCATCTCCCATGCGGCAAATGGCCATGGCAAGCTTGTTGCATTAAGCTTATTTGGAGGCACTTTTATCATGTCTGCGTGGATCTGACAGCGGTGGAACTTTCAAACATACTGGATGCAGTCTGTCTCCATAGTTATCCAGAAGTAACCCGCCCGGAGTATTTTCTTGGCTAAGATAAAACCGTTCATATGTGGTCCACAGGTCCCAGCATGAATCTCCTCTAGCAGTTTGGATGCTTCCTTTGCGTCCATACACCTTAGCAAACCCAAATTCAGAGTTCTCCTATATAGGATTCCTCTGCTATGGAAGAAATTATTAGACAATCTTCGAAGTGAGCACTTTTGAGTAGCATTTGCAAGCTCTGGATATTTTCCTTTGGCTAAAAAATCCTTGATGTCGTGAAACCAAGGATTTTCATCTGCCTCTTTCGCGACATGACCACAGTAAGCCGGCTAATCATGAATCTTCACTGGAATAGGGTCTACAAAGTTCTTATCTGGATTCTGAATCATATATGAGAGGGTGGCAAATGCATCGGCAAACTCATTCTGGGCTCTGGGGACATGCCAGAATTCTATCTTTGTGAACCTCTTCCTCAACTCATGTACATGATGCAAATACGGAAGTATCTTGGAGTTCTTGGTCGTCCATTCTTCTCGGACTTGATGTATAAGCAAATCCGAATCTCCAATTAATAGTAATTCTTAGACGTTTATGTCAATGGCCATCTTGAGCCCCAAGATGCAAGCTTCGTACTCGGCCATATTGTTGGTGCATGGGAACCTGAGCTTGGCGGATACCGGATAATGCTGACCGATTTTTGGTAATAGCTCTTCTCCTATGAATGATACCTCCTCATCAGGAAAATACATCTTCAAAGGATCGTATTCTCCGTCCATAGGGTTTTAAACGAGGTGATCTTCTAGTGCCTGTCCTTTGATTGCTTTCTGAGTAACGTAGACAATGTTGAATTCGCTCAGTAAGATATGCCACTTGTCTAGCTTGCCGGTGGGCATGGGCTTCTGAAAGATGTACTTCAACGGATCCATTCTTGATATGAGATACGTGGTGTAAGCACAGAAATATTGCCTAAACTTCTAATCTACCCAAGTTAAAGCATAATAGGTGCGCTCTAGTAAGGAATATTGCGCTTCATACGGGGTGAAATTCTTGCAGAGATAATAAATGGCCTGCTCTTTTCTCCCCGTTTCATCATGCTGTCCCAGAACACAACCAAACGCCCCATCCAATACTGCGAGGTAGAGTAGTAGGGGTCTAGCTGGTTCGGGCGGAACTAGAACCGGTGGTGTTGACAGGTACTCCTTGATTCTGTCGAAGACTTTCTGGCAGTCGTCAGTCCATTTGGTAGCGGCATCCTTCTTCAACATCTTAAAGATCGGCTCACAAATGACAGTGGACTGAGCTATGAACTGGCTGATGTAGTTAAGTCTCCCCAAAAAACTCATAACCTCCTTCTTGTTCTTCGGCGGCAGCAAGTCTTGAATAACTTTGACCTTTTGATGGATCTAATTCTATCCCTCGGCGGCTCACAATGAACCCAAGTAGTTTTCCGGCAGGAACCCCAAATGCATATTTTGTGGGGTTCAGCTTCAGGTTGTACCTTCTCAGTCTATTGAAGAATTTCCTTAAATCTCCCATGTGATCAGCGGCTTTCTTGGATTTGATGATGACTTCGTCTACATACACTTCGATCTCCTTGTGTATCATGTCATGAAAAATTGTGGTCATGGCCCTCATGTAGGTGGCCCTTGCATTCTTTAACCCAAACAACATCATTTTGTAACAATACATCCCCCACGACGTACAGCATCCCCTTCATCCATACATATTTGATGGTTCCCAGCAAAACAATCAACGAATGATTGCAACTCATGCTTGGCGCAGTTGTCAATCAAGATGTGTATATTCGGTTAGGGAAAGTCATCTTTTTGACTGGCCTAGTTGAGATCCCGGTAGTCGATGCAAATTCTAACCTTCCCATCCTTCTTGGACACTGGCACAATATTGGCTAACCATGTCGGATACTCTACTACCCTGAGGACCTTAGCTTTGACCTGCTTAGTGACTTCTTCCTTGATTTCAAACTCATGTCTAGCTTGAACTTTCTGAGCTTCTATTTTACTGGAGGACATGCAGGATCAGTCGGTAATTTATGAGCCACAATGTACGTGCTTAGACCGGTCATGTCGTCATATGGCCATGCGAATATGTCCTCATATTCCCTTAGAAATTTTGTATTTCCTTCCTTCTCAGACGGTGACAAATGAATGTTGACTCATGTTTCTTTGATGTTTTTTGTATCTCCCAGATTGACGATCTCAGTCTCGTCTAGGTTGGACTTAGGCCAATTCTCAAAATTCTCAACTTCTTTAACAATTTCTTCCGGTATATCATCTTTCTCTGAATCTATGTCTATTTGTTACGTTGTCTAATGTGTATCACAGTCGTTGGTTCATCAAGATAAGTAATGGTAATGCTGTTTAAATAAAGTAATGAGAGAAAATAATAAGAGAGAGAGATTTGTAAGAAAATTGAAATACTTTAATAAATTCCAAAAGTGTTTTTGAACATTGGAGCACTTTCTTGCGAAAAAAGAAAAATGCGAAAGGAAAATAAACTAATAAAGCAAAATAGTGTGTAATGCTTTGTTCAGCCTTGCTAGCCCGAGGCATATTGGGCTCTGGTGGTTCTGACAGTCCAATTATTGTGGTTTGCCCCTCTGCTTACAGCCTGTATGGATGGGCCTTCCTCCCCCACCTCCTCAAAAATGACACAATAGTCCATATCATCATCTTCCAGGAATAAATTCCTCATTGCTTCTAATGCTTCCTCTTCTTCTGACCCATAAATGACTTCGGCTGGTTGAAAAGTCTGCTCCGAATGGGGTATCGGTTGGTACAATAAATAGTAAGGGCCGCGCCATGGTGGCGACCAGTCCTTGAATTCTTCCCAGGTATACTCATACCCCAACCTGAAGGTGGTACCATGCTTCTTGAGCTTAATAGGCTTAGCGATTCCTTGGAGGTTTTTGCCAAGTCCTTTGCCAGGTTCATACCCGCTCCAATTCAGTATGCTTTCAATTTTGTTGCCCCACCATTTGTCTTTGTCAACTACGTTGACCGCTCGATGTTGTGGTAAGTTTCTTTGCCTATTCTTCTTCTTCCTCCAATTGCTGGAATGGTCTGGCGGCTATATATGGGATTGCTACCATCGCCATGAATGATCACCTCTTAGTAATTCCACTCAAACTTCACTGCCTGATGTAGTGTTGACGCTACGGCCCCAGCGGCATGAATCCATGGTCGTCCCAACAACAGATTGTAAGATGTCGGCACGTCTATCACTTGAAAATCAACATCAAACCAAGTAGGCCCCATTTGCAAACACAAGCTAATTTCCCCAATAATAGACCTTTGGGATCCGTCAAAAGCTTTGACATTGATGGCCCTATCCTGGATCTCATGCAGCCACTTTCCTAATATTTTGAGTGTAACCAACGGACAAATGTTGAGACTGGACCCCCCATCGACCATGATTCGGATCATAAAATAATCTTCGCACTGCACAGTGATGTGCAATGCCTTATTATGACTCAATCCTTCCAGCGGCAGCTCATCCTCGTGGAAGGTGATTTTTTGACTTTCCAATACCTGACCTACCATCTCCTCTAGTGATGTTGCTCGGTATATATGCTTCACTCAACACCTTCAATAGGGCATTCTTGTGTGTATCAGAACTTTGTAATAAAGCCAAGATAGAAATCTGTGCCGGTGTTTTATTTAACTGGTCAATGACCGAGTATTCCTTGCCTTGTATCTTTCACCAAGTCCAATTTCAATGATGTCTTGTCGACCAGAGGTCTGCTTACTTGATTCAGCTAAGTGTTCTGGGGTATACACCCTGCCGGTTCTTGTCATACCCTACGCTGCAACTATTTTCCCATACTTGGCTTTTCCCTTTCTTCTTGCCTCGGCTGCGTAGTCCTATGGTATAGCTTTTGTGTGGAATGGTTTTACATTGTGGAATGGTTTTAGAGTTTTCATTGCTACTGGAATAGGCACCCTTGCCTTGAAAGGTAATATATCGACTTTAAAATGCTCAGGCGCTTTTGGGGACCCAAACTCAACCTCGATCGATTTTAGCATCTTTGCGGAGGTTGGTGCATCAAATTCAAGTGGTATGGACATGTTCACCTCAACATCTTCAGAAGTCTGAATTTGGACTACAATCGGATTGAGAGTGATTGTCGGTTTCTTTGGATCGTCACCTTGCATGATCAAGCCGATTGATCCCTTGGGATCCCAATCATCTTCTATTTCAATCATATGAACACCTCCACCCTTGTGGTCTAGTAAAGGGTTATTGCGGACATTCGGAGTAGGCTCCTTTGCCACGATAATCTTATTATCAATTAAGGCCTGGATTTTGTCCTTCAGGGAGCGCCATTCATCAATAGTATGTTCTTTCATGCTGGAATGGTATGCACAGGTTTTGTTTGGGTTAATCCATTGGGAAGGGTTTTTAGGGTTTATGGCAGGGATAGGGGTGACATAACTAGCGGCTTTGAGTCTTTCGTACAGCTGGTCGATTGGCTTAGTAATGGCGGTGTATTGTTTGGGGGGTTTGCGGTCAAAATTTGATCGGGGTCTAGGAAAGTTTTGGCGAGTGGGAGGTGATTAGAAGTGTGGTGGTTGAGTGTTGTAGGCTTGGTATAATTGTGCGAGTTGGGAATATTTGGGTGAAGTGGGTTGGTATGTGGGAGGTGGAGGTGATTGATATGTAGGTGGTGGAGCTTGGTAGGAAGGTGCGGGTGTCTGGAAATTTGTAGTGGGTTGATATGTAAGTGGAGATATCAGGTAGGTTTGATATTTGACTGGTGATTTGGTTCTCTGTGCAACCATTACGGCACTTACGTCCTTCTTCTTGGATGAACCACCGGACTGCAGAGCCTTAGCTTGTTGGTGGCTTGCGAAGCTTCAAAGTTAGTGACCATACCACTTTTGATGCCTTCTTCAATCCTTTCTCCCAGCCTGATGATGGCAGAAAATTTATGGTTCTCGATCAGCATCAGTCTCTCATAGTATTGCGGATCCTGAGCTCTGACGAAAAACATGTTCATCTGTTCTTCCCCTAAATTAGGTCGAACCTTAACATTCTATGATCTCCAACTAGTGGCATATTCGCGGAACATTTTTGTAGGTTTCTTCTTTAAATTTTGAATGTAAAACAAATCCGGTGCATTCTCCATGTTGAACCTGAACCTGTCCATAAAGTCGGACGCCATACAAACCCAGTTTGACCACTTCTTTAGGTCTTGGCTAATGTACCAAGACAAAGCATCTCCTTTCACGCTCCTCATGAAAAGCTTCATGCAGATCCTCTCATCTTTCCCTACTCCGACTAGCTTGTCGCAATATGTTCTCAAGTGTACCCTGGGATCCCCTGTACCATCAAACATTTCGAACTTAGGAGATTTGTACCCCTCGGGCAGTTTGACATCTGGTTAGATGCAAAGGTCTTCGTAATTTAGTCCCTCGATCCCCTTGCTTCCTTCAATACCCTAAACTCGGCTAGTCAGCTTCTTGAGTTCTGCGGCCAGATTCTTAATAAGAGAATCTTTGTCATCAGAGTCAGGTGTGCTCGAGGTGGGCTGAATGGGGTGTGGTATGGTTTCCACATAGATAGGGGTATTGTGGTGGCCATCATTTGTGGAGTTTAGTGGTTTTGGGATGAACAGTGGGGTGTTGCTTGAAGTGTGGCATGTGGTGCAGTGGTGATGAGGAGTTGATTGGTTCTATGGTTTCGGGATGTTTTGAGGAGGTGTGGGATTTTGAGTGTTAGGGAAGCTGATATCCGGGGTAGTAAGGGAAAATGACAAGCTTGCCAAGTTCCGAACTTAATCCAGTTTTTCCTAAAATTTTAATAACTTTTGTTCGAGATGGGAGGCACTTTTCTTGGAAACCTGAATACCCTGAGAAGTCTCTACCCTTTCAACTGAACTCTCCTTTTTGATGTTGCTCAAATCTTCCATTTTTCCTTTGTTCTTGTTTCTGATGGGACTCAAAAGAGGAGGAGGTGGAGGACCCTTGGACCTTGTGGAATATGATGACGATGCTAAAGTGCACGAACTAACCTTTGGGGAGGGGAATAAGCAAAAGTGAAAACAAAAGGTAACGAGTCAGTAGGGATCGTGAGAAGAAAACGTTGCAATACTTAAACACATAGTGTAAGAGTGTAAATCGTATCCTAATTTGGGAGACTCGTTGTGCCCGAGGTAGGCCTAGCGACAAGTAAATTTGGAGAACTTAGAGTGCTAATTGCCTCATTTTATTGATAAAAAATAAGACGAATACCAAAACGACACTAAATAATAGGAAATAAAAATGTCACTAGTGGCCATAGACCTTACTACATTTGTAAAGCAAAAATAAACTCCTATCTACTTGGTCCCAGAAAGACCTTCCCCAGACTCGGCAATGTTGGCTCCCTCGTACAGTTCTCCCAGCTCACGCAGTCCTAGCAGCAAGTACGCCCTCGCCAGATGTCCTCCTTCATTTCCTTCAGCAATCCGGCAATCTTCAACCCTCTTCAGAAACTTATTTTGTAGCTCCAATATGCCCCGCTCCAAACAGATCAGCCATTTGTTGGTGCTGACAGTCATATCTTTCCATTCTCCAATTAGCTTTTAATTGGCTTTTTGTATTTCCCGATGCTCATTTTCAAACTCCCGCATCCTCTTGCACAGTTGGTTGTACTTTACCTGTGCTTCAGCCTTTTCATCAATGATCTTGTGACCTCGAACGAATTCGGGTTGACCCAAGTCGTTGTGATTGTCCTCCATAATTGCACGGGGTGCCCTATTTGGTCGGTACCATTTAACCTACACCCATTTTTTAAAAACTTTTAACTTGTACCCACTTGTTAAAAACTTCACCTCCCTTTCTCCTCCCCTTCTCCTCCTTCATTTTCTTTTTTCTTCTTCTACAATCTGATTCCATCGAATCCATACCTGTAACGATTTTTACTTCTTAAACTCATCAAAGCCTCTGTTATTTTATGACTAATTGAAGTTACGTGTTGTTTCAACTGCACATCCATTTAAATTATCAATGGATTAACTTAAGCACGAAAATACAGTACATTTTCATACATTAATATAAAGAGTACGTAGCTTATTTTTTCGAAATGTGAAATGGGGAGGAACTTTACAGTTTTTGCGTACTAGACTAGATATTGTAGGGCATATGTAAAGGTGAGGGAAAAAGAAAAACCAAAAAAAAGGAAGGCAAATCCCTATGTGCAAAAAACTTCAGCTCTAGAGCTGAAGTTTTTATTTTATAACTGGCAAACTTCGGCAAACTTCAACTCTAGAGCTGAAGTTTCCGAGTTACTAAACAAAAACTTCAACTCTAGTTTTTATTTTATAACTGCCAAACTTCAGCTCTATAGCTGAAGTTTTCGGGTTACTAAACAAAAACTTCAGCTCTAGAGCTGAAGTTTTTATTTTATAACTGGCAAACTTTAGCTCTAGAGCTGAAGTTTCCCGGTTACTAAACAAAAACTTCAGCTTTAGAGCTGAAGTTTTTATTTTATAACTGGCAAACTATAGCTCTAGAGCTGAAGTTTTCCGATTAATAAACAAAAACTTATAAAATAAAACTTCAGCTCTACAGCTGAAGTTTTTATTTTATTACTAGCAAACTTCAGCTCTTTCCCGGTTACTAAACAAAAACTTACAAAATAAAACTTTAGCTCTAGAGCTGAAGTTCGCGAGTTACAAAACAAAAACATCAGCTCTAGAGCTAAACTTCAGACCCGGCTACTTAAATGCTGAAGTTTTGTGTGATTGCATTTGTTACTTCAGCCCCGTGTGCTGAAGTTATGTGAAAAAGCGGGTACGCTTGCAAATTTTTTTGCAAAGCGGGCACAGGTTAAAATGTGGCACAAAAAGTGGGTATAGATGCAAATGTCCCTGATTGTCCTCCAACCAGCCTAGATAGTGTGGAGTACAACCATCATGGTAGCGATTTGGTTCGAAGGTGTCTCTTCCCAAGATAATTTTGCAACGCCACATATGCTGAGCCTGGAACCTGTACGGACTTTCGTCATCTTGGAAGTCGGCTCAAAAGTGGCTCATCTTGTTGACCCTTAGTATAACCTACTTCCTACCTTCTTGCCTCATAACCCGGATAGGGACATATGGATAGGTCCCCCTCAAACTGATTAGTACCAGAAATGGCGCATCCCTAGACCGTATGATGAATTCTTCAGTAGGGAACCACTCAAACATCCGTTGCACCCGGCCTTCAGTAAGATTGTCCTAGAGTTCAACCCATTCTCTAGCATTCTCTGGTTGGGCGAACATGTTGGGCATATAATTCATTCGCTTCGGGTGATAAAAAGTGATATGATCATCCCAGTCTCTACGATGGATTTCCTGCTGGTACTCACCCCTTTAGAGATGTTCCATGAACCATAATTGGAGTAGCAAATTACATCCCTCAAAATGTTTGGCCCCTTGTTTACATCTTTCCAGGGCTCGGTATATTTCTACAACTATCATTGGCACAAGGTTGAATGGCTGCCCATTGATTCCTTCCATTAAGGTTTTAATGACCATGGCCAGTCTAGTATGGATTCTTGCTTTCTTTGTTGGAAAAACTATCATCCCCAAGAAACAGAACATAAACACAAATACCCTTCGGTGGATCTGTCCCAATGAGGTGATGGATAATTCGTCCGGATAGGTACAATACGATTTGTTGTGACCGTACCTTTCATACAAATGGTCAAAAGGAATGTATGCCTCCTCCAAACATGTTAAGTCAGGATTCTTATTTAGGCACATTATCTTAAGAAAACCCCTACCCTTACGATTTTCTGGCATTAGCAAACCCAGAGTTTCCCATGGTATCCCAGCTAGTCCTCCTATTTCCTCGAGTAAAGGTGTCATTTCTATGTCCCCGAAGCGAAACACCGATCTATCATAGTTCCAAAACAAAGTTGCAGCTTCTATGATCTTGTTGTTAGGTTGAATGTCTAGGAGAGAAGGCAGGTTTCCCAGATACTTTCTGATAAGAGCTTGATCGATGGAATGGAGATCTCCCCACCAATTCAACAACTTGGGATGGATGTTGGTAACCATACCGAATCTGGGGACTTCGTGCCTCATTTTCTGCAAAACAAAAAGTTAGGCCTTTTTCCCCATCGGACTTGACTATTTAACATCAATAATTAGCATAACAAAGCATTTAGTTCTCCAAATAAATGCTCGAAACATGGTAGTGTCTGTTTGGGTTTCAAGGAAATCCAGTGGACTTTGGACAAGGCTATCTTAAAGAGTCATTATGCGGACAACATAACTGACTCAGCTAAGTTTGACCACGATGCATGTACAATTTAAAGAAAAATGGTTTCTATGAGGTATTAGACTTGGTACCCTTTAGTGGACAACTCAAGAGGAAAAGGCGCGGAACTGTCGACGGCACCGCTGTTCGACTAGTTTTACCGCAAATATACCTTTACCAAATTTAGGGGGGTGATAATATTGGAATGGCGCAACCACTCATTATAAGCGTTGCTATGGTATTTTGTTTGGCACGAGTGGAATATGATGTTGAAAAAATGCAATACAATAATTAACAAATTGTCATGTACTTTCACATTCGTAAAGTAATGATTACAATAATTGCTCATAATTACAACAGTATTGAAGGAAAGCGATAAAAGAAAGTATTAAAGAAAAGAAACAAAGAGCCAAGTCGGTTTCGTTGTAGAAAAGATATAAAGACATTAAATAAAGGCAGTAAAGAAGCAGTAAAGTCACAAAAAACATGAAATGGTAAAAGCCTAAGGAAATCCCCGGCAGAGTCGCCATGCTGTCGAATGCCCCCTTTTTCTAAAGGCGAAATTGGGTTTATGATATTTGGGCGGATAACTCTATTCCTTTTGGGAATTTGGGTTTGAGATTTAGAAGAGTCGCCACCTAATGATTAAGTGCATTAGGACACCAAGGAGATAAAAGAAAAGAAGAACCCGAGAATGGGTAAGGGCTTGAAATTATCTCAGGGGGGAGGTGTTAGGCACCCCCCAAGATCCACTAGTGTGGTTTCTGGCCATGCAACAATTGTGACTGTATAGCGAATAGACATACAAGCCAACTTCACATAAAGGTTACAAGTAGGAATGTAAAAAGGTTAAATAAACATGCTGAAGTTAGGGGATAGGTGGTTTCATAGTTGTTTAAAAGAATGTATAAGTGCAGAAAGTGAGGATCAAGTAACGAATGCAAATAATCAGACAAAGAAGTGAGATGGGTGGAAATTTTAGAAGGAAAACAGTGCTGGAAATTCTAAAGAGGTTTTAAATGAATTAAAGCGAAATACAAATTTTAAAAAACTGGAAACTGACAGTTGAAAGGAAATAAGAACGTAAGTACATAAGGAGGGAGTGGGGTCCTAGGTTTATAAATAACATGGATCATCCACACAATACCCGATAACCAATTATACGCGTGGTGTTATCACATGATCATCATCTCCATGTCTACCCTTTCCTACCCCGTTAAGGTCTTAAAGCGCGGAATAGTATCGTTACTTATTGCATGCTATTACCCATCCCGATCCTATCAATCCCAGAGGCATTGAGACAACTAATCCTAAAAGGGGAGGGAATTGGGGCTTTTCATAGTTTAAAAGGATAAAAAGTCTAAGGCAACAAACAAGAACACATAAGCAATTAGGGGAAGAACAAATAGCAATTAAGGCTCAAATAGGCCCCCTCACTTAAAATAGCAGATCGTATAGCATGACTTCAAATACTGGTTGTGGTCTAAATTAAATTTAAAAGCACTAGGACAGGCTGATTTATCACATATTTCTCAGATGAGGAGTCCGAATTAGCCTTGTCTGGTTATAGTTATCAAAACTGACACAGTTAATTAATTATCTAATGGTTTGCCTAAGTGAGACCTATAGGCATGTATATAACGGAGCGTACTAATCTTAAAGAAAGGATTACTAGTTTTAGAAACAAAAGATCTCCAGATTCTAAACGACCTTATGACTGGTTTTGGACGAGGCTGATTCGATTGATTATTCCTATAGGCAAGTTATCTAAGAATTATTGGTTTTAAATGATTACATAGATGCAAGAGTCCTATATGCATGGTATCTAGAATAAAGTTGGTTATTAGACCTATGATTGTTTTCCTAATGGCAGGTATTTGCAGAAGCGCAGAAGAACCTATGATCATGATTTCTATATACAGAGATGCAGAGACTTATAGACAGGATTTCTATATGCAGAAATGCAGAAGTTTGTAAATAACCTATAGGCATGCTGCCTATATGAGTGCATGAATTAGAAAGTCCTATAGGCAAGTTATCTAAGATGAGAATGCAGAAGTTTATAGGAAACCTATAGGCATGTTGTCTATGTGAGTGCCAGAATTGGAAAATCCTATAGGCGAGTTATCTACCATGTGCATACAATCATTCACATCCCTTTCCACTAGCCATCCCCAATAGTTATTACAAATTATTACAGACCCAAATGAATCAAAAGAAAGAAAAGTAAAATTACATCAGAAGTTCCAGCTACAACCAAACAGCCTAATTCAGACTCAAAGTCTAACAATATGATATAAACCAACTTCCAAGATCGGATTACCAAAAGCCTTTCTCATCCTTTGGGTATGTCAAAATTCCAAGGAGATTCATGAACTCCAGGCAATGCTTACACCCAATTATATTGTAGAATTAAGATTATGGTGCAGTGTGGAAGGGTCAGCCCTCAAATGTCCAAGTTCAGAGGGAACTCAAGGTCCCAAAGCAAGGCTCATAGGAGGGTGGCAGAACTTAGAGTCTAAGAGTAAGCGTAAGTGCATGGAGAGGAAATTGGGAAAGCCATGGCAGGCTGGTGGTCATGCCTAGCAATTGGGAATGCTGGCAAACCCCTGACCAGCCTGTCAGCCATATCTTGGAGTTAGGATCCATTGAGGATCAGGCTCTTACATGGACGGTAATTTGGATACTACCAGGCCAAGAACATAGGGGGGAATAGGGGGTAGGGATTCACAATAGAAACAGATGCAGGAAAAGAACATACATAATTTAATCACTGAACATGCACAGCAAAGTAAACAAGAATGTTGAAACTATAAAGTAAACACATAAAGGTGAGGCAAAAAATTAAATCAGAACATACCAGTTTCAAAAGAAATAAATAAAAATAGTAGTCTTGAAAAAGCCAAATTGCAAGCAAAGTAGTTTCAAAAGATCCCAAGCAGAGTAGAGTATTGAATTCAATAGAAGATTGCAAGCGTGCAAGTATTTTAAAGACTAGTGGTGTGAAGGTTGTGTGAAGAAAGAAGTCATAAGATGTTGTTGTAAGGTGCCCGGTCTTAAAATACAGGAGGGCAGTCCCTTTATAGTGCAGAAAGCAAGCAAGAAAGGCAAGAAAATATCATTGAAATCAGTCTCCATTTGGTTAAGGGATTCTGATTCCAACGGGTAAAAACCAGTTAAGGAAAGAAAATTTGATTTAAACCTTTCAAATCAGCACAAAAGGGGTAAGTACACAGAACTTATTTAAGGAAAATAATAAATAGTACACGGTTTGTGACAAATATGGAAAGGGAATCAATCAAACAACTATAAAACCAAAATTACAAGTTCAATTTGAATGAACCAAGTCAAGAAAGGTAAAGGAGGTTCAATCGAAGAAAATCAGTGATGATTCATCATCCTTATTAAAGGGATTTCAGAATCAAACAGTTAGTTGGTGAAAACCTTTTGAAAGAGGAATTCTCTTGTATATAAAGCATACCGATCAAACAAAAGGAACTGTCATGTTATTTAGGAAAAAGAGTCTATCATTGAAAGCCTTAGAGTCACAAGCAAACAGAGATTCAAGTTCAGTTACAGACTCACCGTGAGTCTGAAAGTCTAGGGTCCCAAAGTGGAAACCTAATACCATTTACCCAAAGAAAACCCCAAATCCTAGGATTTCAGATTGAGTTAGACACTAGAGGTGAGAAAACAGGTCATTGAAAGAGGCTCAGAAGTCCTTTTCAAAGACTTAATGAGAGACAAACACACACGATGGAAAGAACACTAATTCAAGGTCATGAGAACATGCTAGAGAAAACTTGGAATTTAAACAAGTTTCAGAAGATAGAGATGGTACGAGTTTTAAATAAAGTAGATGAAATATGCTTAGCAAGAACGCAAATAAAGTTCAGTAAAGTGAACAAAACCAAAGAGCTCAACCATAAACACATATAGCAAAGCATAAGGAAAACAACACGGATTAACATGCGAGTATAGAATAACAACGAAAATAGAAGAGTCTTGCATAATGGAAAAGAAACAAGAGAGCAAACTCATGCGTAGTAAAAGGAAAACATACGAGCATTACACAGACAAACACACATAAAGAAAGAACAGGAAGAATCAGAAAGATATTTGAAGGAATTTTCAGAAACCCTAAAATTGAAATTGAAATATTTTTGAAAAAGAAATTTGGGGAAAACCTTAAAAATGTCAAATAAGGCCCAGGCATATCACATATCTAAGAAACAATAGACGAGTACAGAATCTCTGACGTCTTAGAGTTGCAGAGAAAACCCTAGCAATGAGAAAGGTCTTGAGGAAAGTTAGATCCTGAGTCGAAGAGACTCATATTGCTTGAGCATACCGGAATAATGGCCGGAGAAGCCATAGATCTGCAGATCTGAGGAGGATCTGAAGAGAACCATCAGAGTCGGACTTCAAATCATCGAACAACTTAGGTCTAATGGTGAGAAAGGGTGAGCCCAAGTCATCCATGGCTTGGAACGCCATGGATTCCTGTGGAAACGTGGTGAAATAAGGTAGGAGATGGCTAGGGTTTCGGAGAGCTTGAGAGTGTTTTGAGAGACGAAGGGTTTCAAGGCGGCGGGTTAGGTGAGAATGAGGGAGATTAGGCTAGTCGTTTATGAGTTAAAAAGGAAAGGGCTAGTTTTGGCCGTTGATCTTGAGTGATCAACGGTCCAAATTTAAGTGGTAGGTGGGGAACGGGTTGGTTTATTTAAAATTGGGTGGTGGGTTGGGTTAAAATTGGAATTGATTTGGTTTTAATTTGGGGGCAGAATTGGGGTCAAATTAAGGCTAAAATTGAAAGAAAATGAGGCTGTGATTAAAATGGAAATGGGCTAAATGTTAAATAGCCAATGTTTTCTCTTTTTATTTTACAAAAATAGTAATAATGATTTTAAAAGTGAATTAAAAACACTGAGCCAACAAATAATTTATAAATATGAATCTAAAAATATTGGAAATAATTTTTTAATTGTAAAATGCTATTAATCATGAAATAGGCTATAATTGCAATTATATGCAATTTAGCTTTGAAAATACCAAATAAATTTGTAAAAATATATAAAAATTACCTTAATTATGTTTTGGTGTAAATATGAGAACAAAAATAAATTATTCATCAAAACAATAATCTTGGGAATAATTATTGGATTTTGTACTGTTAAAAATAGACAATAAATTAATTTTTAAAAATCTTTAAAAATTAGAAAAAATATCAAAACTCTTGGGCACACTTACATATGCATGTACATGCTATTTTGAAAGTATTTTGTATATAAAAAATACATAGAAAAAAATTGGGTATCAACACTCCCAGCGGAGTTGCCAGAGCTTCATACATCATTTTTCCTAAGGGGGATAGGGAGTTCTTCTAATTTAAGTGACATAATCGAAATGAGATTATTTTATTTATTCATAGTCGCCACTTGGAATAATTATTTGCCCAAGTCACCGGTTTATTTTAAATCCCAAATCGAGGAAAATTGACTCTATTTTTTGGTCCGCGAACACAAAAGACTGGGTAAGGAATTCTGTTAACCTGGGAGAAGGTGTTCGCCATTCCCAGGTTCCGTGGTTTTAGCACAGCCGCTCAACTATTAATAATTGGCCTCATTATCAGATTTATTACATGTTTTAAACCTATTGTGCATTTTAACTTTATAACCGCTTTTATTTATTTATGGAGTTATTTCTGGAACAAGTCACGATTGTCGTATACTTGTCGTTTTAGCACACATTAAAAATCGTGTCACATGAAATGCACCCACGATTTACAACATATTTATTATTTTTTTATTATTGATCGAAGTTGTGGTCGGGTCACATGAAATGCACACCCGAATTGAGAATTATATATCATGACTATGCCACGAGAATCGTACCCACAACCACGATGTTTTATTATTAATCGTGCCTAAAGCAAAACTACGAATGTTTATAAGTCGATTCATTCAACAGTCTCATAGTCTGCCAAGCATGGATCTGTTTCAACAATACCGGGAGATAAAAGTCATTGGAAATCTTCAATTAGATTCAATCACTAGTCTCAACATAGCTTCTACTCTCCTTGGTAATAAGGTGGCAAAAGAACATTAAAAACTAAAGCAGAATAAAATCTACTATGCTGAGTGCTAAAATGATCCAAAACAGTAAAATATGGCCTAACCATTTCTGCAAAACCACATTAAAAATGTTCATAAACTGAAAATTCAGAAATCATATTTGAGAAGCACGAAAAATCTGATATTAACGCATCTACGACGTCCATTAGAGCAGCAGAGGTGCAACAACATTCTTCAAAATGACTAATAGATTTTTAACTTTTGAGAAGTAAAAAAATGACCAATAAGGGAAAGTATCACTTTCTTTGCATTTATTGTTCACAAATTTGGATTACGGAAAGACAGAGAACATCAGCATAGTCATAAAACTTGAGCAAGAATAACATTGTCACGACCCGGATTTCCCACCCTCGGGAATTGTGATGGCACCTACTCGTAGAAACTAGGCAAGCCAAATCCAATTACTTTTCGTTAACAACATAATCCCTTTTTAATATTTTTTTTAGCAATAATATAAAAGCAACGAGATTAAATAATAAGCGGAAGTCTTAACATTATATAAAACTGAATGGAAATGCGGAAAGTTCAACAAAATCCTCTACCCAAGACTGGTGTCACTATACTCACGAACTGCTAAGAATATTAAATATAACCGTCTGAAAGAAAACATAAACTGTTTGTCTCGAATACAAGGAGATAACAGACTAAAAAGAGAGGATAAGGGAGACGTCGGGCATGCGGACGCCTGCAAGACTATCTCGGGTCTCGCTGGGCTGAAAACTTGCTCCTACACTAATGCTGTTGCTGATGCTCGAAACCTGGATCTGTGCAAAAATAGCACAGAGTGTAGTATCAGCACAACCGACCCCATGTGCTGGTAAGTGTCTAGCCTAACCCCGACAAAGTAGTGACGATGCTAGACTGGATTATCAAATAAACCTGTGCAATTATATATATATTTATAGCGTAATCGAAGTAAAAGACAAGTAAACAATATGGGAAGGGAAGCATGCTGTGGGGAGCTAACAGTTTCTAGTATAAATTTACTGATACGAATGAAAAGCACAACTCATACAACAATAAGGAACAGAGATCAACAAATGCGCGACATCAGCCTTCGTGCTTTTACTCTCGTCCTCACCAAGCAATAGCATATCAAACGTGCACAGCATCACCCTTCGTGTTTTTACTCTCATTCCTCACATATAATCAATAGAATCGGCACGGAATGGCATATCGTGCGGCACGGCATCACCCTTCGTGTTTTACTCTCTTTTCCTCACAATAAGCAAACAATGCACGGCATCACCCTTCGTGCTTTACTCTCTTTTCCTTACAATAAGCAAACAATGCACGACATCATCCTTCGTGCTTTACATTCTTTCCTCACAAGAAACAAACAATGCACGGCATCACCCTTCGTGCTTTAACACTCTTCCTCACCCAATCAACAATCACGAATAAGGGCAAGGGAATAAATAAACAATAATGGGAATTCCGGCAAGGAAACACAAACAAGCATTTAAAAACCCGGCAAGGGTACAACATCAATAATCTCAACGTCCCGATAAGGGAAAATATTCAATTATTAACAACGCCCCGGCAAGGGGATAGATCATTAACTCTTTCTCTTTCTTTCACTTTCACCTCATAGTTCACATTATCACTTGAGCTAGTGCACCAAAGATTTACTCATCTCATATACCTTCACAAATTGGTATTTCAACTCGAGCCAACGCTCGACGAAGTTTAAAAATCAGAATACCTTTGACAAGCTCATTACAACATATAGAAGTCATCAATTAAGCATGGAAGGTGTAATAACATCCAAACTATCCGCAAAATAAAGACTCACGGTCATGCTAAACACCAATGTATAGATACTCGTCACCATGCCTATACATCGTTCTCGATAATTAGCAAGTAGCAAATAAGACTCAACTCCTATTCCCTCAAGCTAGGGTTAAACCAAACACTTACCTCGATGCTTTGAACTCAACCCAAGCCTCAACTATAGCTTAACCCCGTGATTTCACCTCCAATCCGCTCGAATCTAGCCACAAATTACTCAATTACTTTAATAAACACTAAATGAATCAATTTGAATGCATAAAAATGAACTTTCCAAGTTTTTCCAAAAATTCTAAAATTGCCCCCGGGCTCACATGGTCAAAATCTGAGGTTCGAATCAACACCCGATTACCCATTCCACCATGCACTCAAATATGTAATTTGTTTTGAAATCGGACCTCAAATTGAGGTCCAAATCCCTAAATTTTTAGAAAACCTAGGTTCTATCCAAAACCCCGAATTTCACCCACGAAAATCATTGATTTTAAGTGGAATACATGGTAAATGATGTTAATGATTGAAAGAAATGAGTAAAAATTAACTTACAGTTGATTTGGAGAAGAAAGATTTCTTGGAAAATCGCCTATGGGTATTTGGGTTTGAGAAAATATGAAAAATGAAAGTTCAAAATCGGTTAAGTATAAAATATGTTGGGCTGCGGATATGAGATTTGCGAAATAGGGCTCGCAATTGCGAACCCTGCATGCATGGGAATTGCGAGAAACATGTTCACATTTGCGAACTCAGGCCAGATGGGAAGAAATCGCATTTGCGAGACAAGCCCTCGCATTTGCGAAGGCTGGATCTCCGCATTTGTAAAGGAAAAGGCCGCATTTTTTATCAAGCTGCCCAGGGCCCATCTTCGTATTTGCGAAGAGCAGCTAGAAATCACGAGTTCGCATATGCGAATGCTGGCTTCGCAAATGCGAAGCCTGCAGAACAGTGATACCAGATTTTTTCAAAAATACACTCCGATACCTATCCAAAACTCACCCGAGCCTTCGGGACTCCAAACCAAGTATGCAAACAACCTCAAAAATATCCTACAGATTTATCCGTGCGATCAAATCGCCAAAATAACATCAAAAACAATGAATCAAACCTCAGAATCACTAGTTTTCCTTCAAACTTCATAAACTTTCAAATTTAGAGTTTTAAGTCAGAAACACGTCAAACGACATCTGATTCCAACCAAACTTTACAGAAAGCGCTTAAACCACATATAAGACTTGTACCGGGCACTGGAACCAAAATACGGACCCGATACCATAGTCTTTTAATCAAATTTCATTTCTAATTTCCTTAATTATTTCCAGAAAACAATTTCACACAAAAATTTATTTCTCAGGCCTGGGACCTCGGAATTCGGTTCCGGGCATACGCCCAAGTCTCATATTTTCCTACGGACCCTCCGGGACGGTCAAATTACAGGTCCGGGTCCGTTCACCCAAAATGTTGACCGAAGTCAAATTTATTCAATTTAATATCAAAATTTAGCATTTTTCTCATATAATTCATATTTAACCTTTTCGGCTACGCGCCCGGACTGCACACACAAATCGAGGTAACCCTAAACAAGGTTTTCAAGGCCTCAGAAATACAGAATGGGTAGGAAAATAGGTGATGACCCCTTTTGGGTCGTCATATTCTCCACCTCTAAAACAACCGTTCGTCCTCGAACGGACAAAAGAAGGAAATACCTGAGTCGGGAAAAAGATGAGGATAACGGCTCTGCATATCAGACTCGGACTCCCAGGTTGATTCCTTAGGAGGCTGACCTCTCCACTGAAAACGTACCGAAGGAAAACTCTTGGATCTCAACTGACAAACCTGCCAGTCCAAAATAGCTACCGACTCCTCCTCGTAAGACAAGTCCTTGTCCAACTGGACAATGCTGAAATCTAACACATGGGCTGGATCGCCATGATACCTCTGAAGCATGGATACGTGAAAAACTGGATGCACGGCTGATAAGCTAGGTGGCAATGCAAGTCTATAAGCCACCTCTCCCACTCGATCAAAAACCTCAAACGGACTAATGAACCTAGGTCTAAGCTTGACCTTCTTCCCAAATCTCATCACGCCCTTCATAGGCGACACTCGAAGCAATACCCGCTCACCATCCATGAAAGCTACATCTTGAACCTTACGATCTGCATAGCTCTTTTGTCTAGACTGAGCTGAACAAAGCCTATCCTGGATTATCTTGACCTTGTCCAAGGCCTCCTAAACCAAATTTGTACCCAATAACCGAGCCTCTCCCGGCTCAAACCATCCAACCGAAGACCGACACCGCCTACCATATAAAGCCTCATAAGGAGCCATCTGAATGCTCGACTGGTAGCTATTGTTGTAGGCAAACTCCGCTAAAGGCAAGAACTGATCCCACGAACCTCCAAAGTCGATAACACAAGCGCAAAGCATATCCTCTAGGATCTGAATAGTCTGCTCGGACTGACCGTCCATTTGGGGATGAAATGTTGTGATCAAATCTACTCGTGTACCCAACTCTTGCTGCACCGCTCTCCAGAAGCGTGAGGTAAACTGCGTACCCTGGTCCAAAATGATAGACACGGGCACACCATGAAGGCGAACAATCTCCCGAATATAGATATCAACGAACCTCTCAGAAGAATATGAGACTGCCATAAGAATGAAATGTGCTGACTTGGTCCGCCTATCAACAATAACCCATATCACATCGAACTTCTTCCGAGTCAGCGGAAGTCCAGTAAAAAAATCTATAGTAATCCGCTCCAACTTCCACTCGGGAAGCTCAATCCTCTGGAATACACCACCAAGCCTCTGATGCTCGTACTTAACCTGCTGACAATTCAAATAACGAGCCATATATGCTACGATGTCCTTCTTCATTCTACGCCACCAATAATGCTACCGCAAATCCTGATACATCTTCACGGCGCCCGGATGAATAGAGTACCTGTAACTATGAGCCTCCTCCAAAATCAACTCTCAAAGCCCATCTACATTTGGAACACAAACTCGCCCCTGCAATCTCAAAACTCTATCTGCATCTAAGGTAACCTGGTTGGCACCTCCTCGCTGCACCATGTCTCTAAGGACACACAAATGGGGATCATCAAACTGCCGATCACGGATACGCTCCAATAATAAAGAACGAGCGACCATGCAAGCTAACACACGATTGGGCTCAGAAATATCCAGTCTCATGAACTGATTGGCTAAATCCTGAACATCCAAAGCAAACGGCCTCTTACTGACCGGAATATAAGAAAGACTGCCCATACTGGCCGACTTCCTACTCAAAGTATCGGCCACCACATTGGCCTTCCGCGGATGATATAAAATGGTGACATCATAATCCTTCAGCAACTCTAACCACCTCCTCTGCCTCAAATTCAACTCCTTTTGCTTGAACAAGTACTGATGACTCTTGTGATCAGTGAATGCCACGCCATACAAATAGTGCCTCCAGATCTTTAATGCATGAACAATAACTGCCAACTTTACTAAATCATGTATTGGATAGTTCTTCTCATGAATCTTCAACTACCTCAAAACATAGGCAATAACCTTGCCATCCTGCATCAACACTACACCAACCCCAATACGAGAAGCATCGCAATAGACTGTATAAGACCCTGAACCTGTGGGCAAAACCAAGACCGGTGCTGTAGTTAGAGCTGTCTTGAGCATTTGAAAGCTTGCCTCACACTCATCCGACCATCTGAACTGGGCACCCTTCAGGGTCAATCTGTTTATCGGGGTTGCAATAGATGAAAATCCCTCCACATACCGTCGGTAGTAGCCTGCCAACCCCAAGAAACTCCGAATCTCTGTAGCTGATGTTGGTCTAGGCCAGTTCTTGACTGCCTCAATCATCTTCGAGTCCACCTGAATACCCTCTGATGATACAACATGACCCAGAAATGCAACTGAACCCAACCAAAATTCACACTTCAAGAACTTAGCATATAATTGACTATCCCTCAGAGTCTGAAGAACTACTCTAAGGTGATGCTCATGCTCCTCCTGACTGCGGGAGTATATCAATATATCATCAATGAACACTATCACGAATGAATCCAAATAAGGCCTGAACACTCGGTTCATCAAGTCCATAAAGGCTGCTGGGGCATTTGTCAACCCGAATGACATAACCAAGAACTTATAATTCCCATACCGAGTGCGGAAAGCTATTTTAGGGACATCGGATGCCCTAATCCTCAACTGATGGTAACCAGATCACAAGTCAATCTTTTAAAATATCCTGGCACCCTGAAGCTGGTCGAACATATCATCAATCCTCGGTGGTGGATACTTATTCTTGACTGTTACCTTATTCAATTGTCGGTAAATCAATACACATTCTCATCGACCCATCCTTCTTCTTGACAAATAACACCGGCGCACCCCAACGTGAGATATTGGGTCTAATGAAGCCCTTCTCAAGCAAATCCTTCAACTGTTCTTTTAACTCCTTCAACTCTGGCGGGGCCATACAATATGGCGAGATAGAAATGGGCTAAGTGCCCGGAACCAGATCAATGTAGAAATCAATGTCCCTGTCAGGTGGCATACCCGGCAGGTCTGAAGGAAAAATATCAGGGAACTTACAAACAATGGCCACATAATCGATAGAGGGAACCTCAGCACTGGAATCCCAAACATAAGCTAAATAAGCCATGCACCCCTTCTCGACCATACGCTGAGCCTTCATATACGATATGACACTATGGGTAGAATGACCTGGAGTCCCTCTCCACTCTAAACGAGGCATAACCGGTAAAGCTAAGGTCACCGTCTTGGCATGACAGTCAAAGATGGAGTAATAGGGTGATAACTAGTCCATCCCCAATATAATATCAAAGTCAACCATATCTAAAAGCAACAAATCTACTTGAGTCTCCAGACCCCCAATCACCACGACACAAGAGCGATGGACTCGATCGACTACAATAGAATCACCCACCGGTGTAGACACATAAACAGGAATACCCAATATATCACTAGGCATGATCAAATATGGGGCGAAATAGGATGACACATATGAATACGTAGACCCCATATCAAACAACACTGAAGCATCTGTGTCACAAACCAGAACCGTACCTGTAATGACTGCATCTGAAGCCTCTGCCTCGGGCCTAGCCTGAAGAGCATAACATCGGGGCTAGGCCTCACCACTCTGATCTACCTCTATAGGATGACATGCTGCTGGCTGGTCTCCACCAATGGCGGTCTGAGCTCCACCTCTATGACCTCTACCTCTACCTCTAGTACCTCTACCCCCGCCTCTAGCTGGTTGGGTTGGCTGTGGAGCAGCTGGTGCCTGAACCATGGCACGAGAACCCTGGTGCTGAGAACTGCTCGGTGCTTGAGGGAAAAATCTGGCAATATGACCCGTGTCACCACAAGTGTAACAAGACCTCGACTGCTGAGTCTGCTGGCCGTGTCGATCTGAATGACCACCACAAAAACTCTAAAGCGGTGGTGCACTGATAGGGGTTGGTGGTGCACTGAATGGCTGCTGATCAGAATAATGTGCTTGAGAACCATGGCCACCTGGGGTTCCCTGAGAAACCTGGAGAGCTGACTAGAAAGGCCTAGAAGGCTGACCCCTATCATATGAATCTCTGCCTCCACATGAGGCACCACTGAATTGGCCTGACTGATGGGGTCTCTTGTCTGCTCTATGATCACCCCCCTATGGTAATACCATTTCGATCCTCTGGGCCACGTTGGCCGCCTCCTAAAAAGTAATATCACTACCCGCCTCTCTAGCCATCTAGAGACGAATAGGCTGGATGAGTCCATCAATAAACCGTCTCACTCTCTCCCTCTCAGTGGGGAGTATAATAGTAGCATGGCGAGCCAACTCAAATAAACCCGGTCTCGTACTGGGTGACTGACATGGATCCCTGATGGAGACGCTCAAACTGCCTCCGATAAGTCTCACGCTGAGTAACAGGGAGAAACTTCTCCAGAAATATGTGCGTGAACTGCTCCCAGGTCAAGGCTGGAGACCTTGCTGGTCTAGCTAAACAGAAATCCCTCCAACCAAGTCTTGGCGGATCCAGATAGGCCAAATGCAGCAAATTCAACTCCATTGGACTCAATAATACCCATATTCCGAAGAACCTCGTGGCAGCTATCAAAATAATCCTGAGGATCCTCGGTGGGTGCACCACTGAAAGTAGTAGTAAAGAGGTTGGTGAACCTATCCAATCTCCATAAAGCATCGGCAGACATGGTTGCCCCATCACCTGCCTGGGATACCACACCCGGCTGAGCTGCTCCAGCTGGCTGAGCTACTGGAGCCTGAACCTGAGGAGCGACCTGCTACGGAGTACGAGTAGAAGGAGTTTGGGACCCTCCTCCACCCTGAGAGACAGCTGGTGCTACAGGAAGCAAATCCGCCCGGGTAACACCATCCAATCAGACCACCAATCGGACCAAAGCATCCTGAAGAACTGGCGTAGCAATAAACCCCTATGGGACCTGAGCTGGGCCCACCAGAACTGCTGGGGCTGGAACCTCGTCGTCAAAGACGACCTGAGGCTCTGTCACTGGTGCTACTGCTCGGGGCTGAGCTCTGCCCCTACCTCGTCCTCTAGTACGACTTCATCCTCTTCCCCTAGCGGGAGCTGCCTGGGGAAGATGAGGAAGCACGTGTTCTCGCCATCTACGAAAGAACAAAGTATAAATTCAATTAGCATTGAGAAACCAAACTTCACGACAAGAAAGAACAAATGTGAAACTTTTCCTAAATCTGTAGCCTCTGGGATAAATACATACGTCTCCATACCGATCCATCAGACTCTACTAAGCTTGTCCTTGAGTTGTGAGACCTATGTAACCTAGAGCTCTAATACCAACTTGTCACGACCTGGATTTCCCACCCTCGGGAATTGTGATGGCGCCAACTCGTAGAAGCTAGGAAAGCCAAATTCAATTACTTTTCATTAACAATATAATCCCTTTTTAACATTTTTTAGCAATAATATAAAAGCAACGAGATTAAATAATAAGCGAAAGTCTTAACATTATAAAAAACTGAATAGAAATGCAGAAAGTTCAACAAAATCCTCTACCCAAGGCTGGTGTCACTGTATTAACGAACTGCTAAGAATACTAAATATAACCGTCTGAAAGAAAACATAAAATGTTTGTCTCGAATAAGAGGAGATAACAGACTAAAAAGAGAGGATAAGGGAGACATCGGGTCTGGGGACGCCTACAAGGCTACCTCGGGTCTCACTGGGCTGAAGGCTTCCCACACTAATGCTGATGCTACTGCTCGAAACCTGGATCTGTGCAAAAATAGCATAGAGTATAGTATCAGCACAACCGACTCCATGTGTTGGTAAGTGTCTATCCTAACCACGGTGAAGTAGTGACGAGGCTAGACTGGACTACCACATAAACCTGTGCAATTATATATATATATATATATATTTACAGCGGAATCGAAGTAAAAAACAAGTAAACAATATGGGAAGGGAAGCAGCTATGGGGAGCTAACAATTTCTAGTATAAATTGACTGATACGAATGAAAAGCACAACTCATACAACAATAGGAAACAGAGATCAACAAATGCACGGCATCACCCTTCATACTTTTACTCTCATCCTCACCAAGCAATAGCATATCAAACGTGCACGACATCACCCTTCGTGTTTTTACTCTCATTCCTCACATATAATCAATTGAATCTGCACGGAATGGCACATCGTATGGCACGGCATCACCCTTCGTGCTTTACTCTCTTTTCCTCACAATAAGCAAACAATGCACGACATCACCCTTCATGCTTAACACTCTTTTCTCATAATAAACAAACAATGCACGGCATCACCCTTCGTGCTTTAGCACTCTTCCTCACCCAATCAACAATCACGAACAAGGGCAAGGGAATAAATAAACAATAATGGGAATCCCGGCAAGGGAACACAAGAAAGCATTTTAAAACCCGGCAAGGGAAAATATTCAATAATCAACAACGCCCCGACAAGGGGATAGATCATTAACTCTTTCACTTTCACCTCATAATTCACATTATCACTTGAGCCAGTGCTCCAATTTACTCATCTCATATACCTTCACAATTGGTATTTCAACTCGAGCCAACGCTCCACGAAGTTTAAAAATCACAATTCCTTTCACAAGCTCATTACAACATATAGAAGTCATCAATTAAGCATGGAAGGTGTAACAACATCCAAACTATTCGCAAACTAAGGACTCACGGTCATGCTAAACACCAATGTATAGATACACATCACCATGCCTATACATCATTCTCGACAATTAGCAAGTAACAAATAAGACTCAACTCTTATTCCCTCAAGATAGGGTTAAACTAAACACTTACCTCGATGCTTTGAACTCAACTCAAGCCTCAACTATAGCTTTACCCCGTGATTCCTCCTCCAATCCGCTCGAATCTAGCCACAAATTACTTAATTACTTTAATAAATACTAAATGAATCAATTTGAATGCATGAAAATGAATTGCTCAAGTTTTTCCCAAAAATTCCAAAATTGCCCCCGGACCCACAAGGTCAAAACCCGAAGTTCGAATCAAAACCCAGTTACCCATTCCCCCACGCACTCAGATATGTAATTTGTTTTGAAATCGGACCTCAAATTAAGGTCCAAATCTCCAAATTTTTAGAAAACCTAGGTTCTACCCAAAACCCCCAATTTCACCTATGAAAATCATTGATTTTAAGTGGAAACCATGTCAAATGATGATAATGATTGAAAACAATGAGTAGAAATTAACTTACAATTGATTTGGAGAAGAAAGATTTCTTGGAAAATCACCTATGGGTGTTTGAGTTTGAGAAAATATGAAAAATGAAGTTCAAAATCGATAAGTATAAAATATGATGGGCTGCGGATATGGGATTTACGAAACAGGGCTTGCAATTGCGAACCCTGCAAGCATGGGAATTGCGAGAAACATGTTCGCATTTGCGAACTCAGGCCAGATGGGAAGACATCGCATTTGCGAGACAAGGCCTCGCATTTGCGAAGGCAGGATCTCCGCATTTGTGAAGGAAAAGGCCGCATTTGCAATCAAGCTGCCCCGAGCCCATCTTCACATTTGCGATGAGCAGCTCGTAATTGCGAGTTCGCATTTATGAATGCTGGCTTCGCAAATACGAAGCCTGCAGAAAAGTGATACCAGATTTTTCCAAAGTTCAAAAATGTACTCCGACACCTATCCAAAACTAACCCGAGCCCTCGGGGCTCCAAACCAAGTATGCACACAACCTCAAAAATATCCTACGGACTTATCCGTGAGATCAAATCGCCAAAATAACATCAAAAACAATGAATCAAACCTCAAAATCACTAGTTTTCTTTCAAACTGTATAAACTTTCAAATTTAGAGTTTTAAGTCTGAAACACGTCAAACGACTTCCGATTCCAACCAAACTTTACAGAAAGCGCTTAAACAACATATAAGACTTGTAGCGGACGTCAGAACCAAAATACGGATCCGATACCACAGTCTTTTAATCAAATTTTATTTCCAATTTCCTTAATTATTTCCAGAAAACAATTTCACACAATTCATTTCTCGGGCCTGGGACCTCGAAATTCGATTCCGGGCATACGCCCAAATCCCATATTTTTCTACGGATCCTCTGGAACCGTCAAATCACGGGTCCGGGTCCATTCACCCAAAATATTGACCGAAGTTAAATTTATTAAATTTAATATCAAAATTTAGCATATTTCTCATAGAATTCATATTTAAGCTTTCCTGCTATGCGCCCGAACTGCGCACCCAAATCGAGGTAACCCTAAATAAGGTTTTCAAGGCCTTGTAAGTACAGAATGGGTAGGAAAATAGGTGATGACCCCTTTGGGTCGTCACAAACATGAACTTGAATGACACAAGAAGATGAAACTTTATACTAAGTCAAATCTGGAAAAAAAATGCAAGTTTAAATAAGACATACCTAATGGTGTAAAAACTAAATCTAAGCCAACGAGGCAAAGATACTACTCCTCGTTGGAGCTCAGTAACAAATCAACAAAATCAGTAGTGCTTTAGACAAAAATAATGTTTATTAACCCCGAAAATAAAAGCGAGCAGCAGAGGATTCAAACATTTACAGAAATCCCTTTTCTGGCCTATTTTTCTTTTGTTTTTTTTCGTCTTCGAATACTGCTCTTTCAGGTATAAGGTGGAGCGTTTAAATTGTAAAATTTGTTCTTAGTAGTTTTTTTTTCTTGAACCTTTCAGAGGGTCTGCAGTAAATGGGGAAGGCTAAATATTTTTTAAAGGGGGAGAGTTTGATCTTTTGTTGAAGATCAGAGTGCCAGAAACAACACTCGTTTTAGGTCTAAGGGGAGGGGTCCGATTTTTAGTCTCTAGGGTTTTCAAAAATAGAAGAATCTGTCTTTAGGGAATGAGAGAGAGAGAGAGAGAGCAACAACGTCGTTTTAGGTATAAACGACGTCGTTTAAGGGACTAAGCTTGCTGGGTTATGGACCGGGTCTGGGGCGAGAATGTGGAAAAAGTGGCTTGAAACAATGGCCAAATCCGATTTAGCTTAGCAGCCCTTTTCCTTCTTTATTAACCTTTGCAAAATTAGTCACTTTAGACTCAAATTTTATCTAAATTCCATTTTTGTGTGGCTAGCCTATTTATTTATTTTACTCGCTAATTGAATAATGAAATAAATAGTAAACTAACCTAATAATGCATTTTTTTTGTTTTAAGATATTTAAATAATGCACTTAATAATGCAAATAAATCCTAAAAATGCGATTTAAAATTTAAAATGCTATAAAATTAAGATTTGAATATTTTTTTTATGATTTATATGGTTTTAAAACATCTTTCAATATGCATGAACAATGCAAGAAAAATTCTTGAAATTCTATCAGAGCGATTAAAATTATTTTTTGACTTTTTTCGGAGTAATTACCTATGTGAGCAAAAATTAGGTGCTCACAAGTACCAAGCAATTTCTCTGATCCTAGCTTGCTGCCAATGTCCTACTGCTGCTATTACGCCAACTATATTTCCATGTGTTGGTTCGTTAGACTCAACTACTGCCTCAAATTGTTGTTGAACTAGCAGTGCCTAATATCAGCAATCTGGTAACAATTAAGTTACAGTTTGTTGAAGATTATCTCACATAGCTTACTCAGTTCACTTTCCTTCTCATAACTTATGATTTGCTTGGTTTTGTTGATGGTTCTATCCTTGCTCCAACCCCGTTTCTTTGCGACGCTATTGGTTCGCAACAACCGAATCCAAGCTACCACTCGTAGGTTCGAATTGATCAAAGCATCCTTCTTGGATCTTTGCGAACTTGTCGCGTGAAGTTCTTGTCGACGTCTATCTTTTACCATCATCCCGTGATATTTGGATTTTCTTACACCGTAGATATAGGGATGCTAGACAAGCTAAAGTAGTTGAACTTAAGAGACAACTCACTACTTTGAAGAAGACGACATCTATGTCAACTGATCAACATTTGAGAGAGGAAAAACAATTGGTTCATTCACTTGCAACCATAAATTCTCCAGTTTCCTCCCAAAATTTCATTGATCATGTCCTTCTTGGATTAGGAAAAGAATATGATACGCTGGTTGGTATCACCACTCACTTTCCTAGACATGTATTACTTGAAGATTTGAGTTCTAAGCTCCTTTTGCATGAACAACGGTTGCAACGCTTTCAAGAATCTAATTCTATCATCTCTCATCATGAATTTGCTACCCAGAATGTTCTATCAAATTCTTCTAATACGTCCAGTAATGCAGCGCCTTCTTCAAGTAATCGTGGACAAGTAAAATCCTCATCTTTTCGAGGTCGAGGTCGTGGTGGAGGGGGTTGTGGTTTCTCTCGTCAAGGTCCCTCACAACCGTCTACTCCCAATAATCTTGCTCGCAATGGTCCTACTGGTTAGCCTCTGTTAGGTATTGGTGGTGCTTCTCTCACTCCTTATAATTCACACTCTGGTAGTATATTCTCACCATTCAGTGGGATCTTAGGTCCCTCAGCCTCACCCATTACTTGTCAAGCTTGTTGGCATCCTGTCACACTATCTTACAATGTCAAAATCATTTCAATCATGATTTCGTTGCTAATGATCTTCCTAAGTCTTCTGCTGCTATGTCTATTGGTGAAACAAATGACGCTTCTTGGTATTTCGCCACTGCCACGTGCGCTCACATGACTCCATCTGAAGAAAATTTTATACAAAAGAACCCTTACACTGGCACTGATCATGTTTTGGCAAGAAATGGTTCATTGCTATTGAAAATATTGGCCATGCTCAGTTGCCTTCTACATCACGTCCTCTACACTTACAGTCTATATTTCATGTTCCTCAACTTCTCCATAATTTGATTTCTATTAAAATTTATGTAGGGATAATAATTGTAAAGTTGACTTTGATGATTCTTCTGTTTGTGTGAAGTACAAGGTAATGGCGCAACCTCTCCCTCAAGCTTCCGGTAAAGGCGATATTTATCCATTGTCGTCCTCGTCTGTGACTTCTCCTCCTCAAGCATTTGTTGCTCTACGTCAATCTGAAGACATATGGCATCGTCGTTTAGGTCATAGTGGTAGTCGTGTTTTGTCAAGTCTTAGGAACCATAATCTTATTGCATTACTAAATTCCTTTATAATTGTGTTTCGTGCAAGTTAGGGAAGTATCAACGCTTGTCCTTTAATTTAGTTGCTCACTGTAGTTATTTTCCTTTAGATATTATTCATTCCTATGTTTGGCAATCACCTATTTTATCAAACTTGGGTTTTCGATATTGTGTTATATTTGTTGACGATTTTTCTCGATTTCCATGGTTTTATCCTATGATGAGAAAATCAAAAGTTTTTCAGCACTTTCGTGCATTGAAAAAACTAGTGGAGAACACTATTAACACTAAAATTAAAACTTTTCAAAGTAATGGAGGTGGTGAATTTGATAATAAGGCTATGCTTCAACACTTTTCTAAATCGGGTATATCTTTTCGTAAATCATGTCCAGATACTCCTCAACAAAATGGGGTGGCCGAACAAAAACATTGCCATACAATTGAAATGGTGTGTACCATCCTTACAAATGCTCATATGCCATCTCAATTTTGGGTTGATGCTGGTTTTTACGCTGTTTATACTATTAATAGATTGCCTACTCCCATTTTGAAAGGACTTTCTCCATTTGAAAAGCTTTCATAAACCCCTAGCTTTCATGAATTAGTTTTTCCATATCCTAAATTATCTCGTCCCTCTATTGTCCCTTCATCCAATGGCTCTTCTGAGATTCTTGTAGTTACTGCTCCTTTATCCCCTTTGCAGCCCGATCCACAATCTAAGTCAAGTATGTCTCCTTATACGTCGTCTTCTCAACCTCCCTCTAGAGTTTCTTCCCCATTCTCTACATATAGCTCTACAGATCACGTGTCATCACCGGTTCTCCTACCGAGTGTTGCTCTAATATTCTCTCTTTTTCTGCACCTACCTCACTGCCAACTAGCATTGTTTCTCCTCCTACTTTTATGCCTCCTGCTCATTTAACGCACACTCACTCAAAGTCTGGAATTTTGAAACCAAAAAAATATTTTCTTTGAATACTACTATTCAAGAAATTGATCTTGTTTTTCTCAGGCAGTAAAAAGTCTGAAGTGGCAGCAAGCCATGACATATGAGTTTAATGCACTTTCAGTAAATAATACTTGGGTTCTTGTTCCTTTTGAACCTTAGATGAACTTAGTTGATTGTAAATGGGTTTATCGTATTAAATATAATTCATATGGTTCAGTTGAGCGATACAAGGCACGACTTGTAGCATAGGGATTTCATCAGCAGCATGGCATTGATTATCATGAAAAATTTAGTCATGTTGTTCTTGCTACCACTATTCATATTGTCCTCTCTCTTGCTGTTTCTTTTTCTTGGCATATTTGTCAACTTGATGTTAAAAATACTCTTCTGCATGGTGTTCTTTGCGAGCATGTGATTTTTGCCTTATATGAAATACTCCTATAAAATCATTTTGTCCAATTATTTTTCATTTTATTAATTGTTTGCATTTTGTGCACGTTTAATTTTGTTAAAATCATAAAATAAAATATCAAAAATACCATGCATTGCATTTAGATTTTTGTTTTTATATTTTTAGTAATCATTAGTTAATTAATTGCTTTATTAAAAAATAAAAATCACAAAAATGGCTCATTTTTATATTTTTCTTATTATTTTTAGATTAGTAATTTTTCTCTTTTAATTTAGGTTCAAGTAATTATTATAAATTTTATAATTAGATAATTAGCTTAACTTTACAATTTAGATTAATTTGGGAATTTAATTTAGGATTTTAATTAAATAAAGAAAAAGAAAAAAAAGGAACTAGAAAAAGGCTTAGTTTACTTTTGAAATTGGGCCAATTTATACCCAAATCAGCCCCAGACCCGGTCCAAAAACAAGTTACCCGGTCCAGGCCCTCTCCCACTAAATCAAACGACCCGTTTTTATTCCCTTCATCACAACCATTGGATTATTGGGATCCAACGGCTCAGAACTGGGCGTTCAATTCATATAAAACTGTCCTAAAACGGTTCCCCTCCCCCCCCCCCATTTCGAAACCTGTCACTCCTCTCTATCCCTAATCCTAAAACTAGCCATCCTAAATTCCCCACCACCTCCACCATAAACCACCTACCGTAAATCCCCTCACGGTGGTTCTAGTGCTTCAAACTTCCCCAAATCTTTATCAGGCAACCCCCGTCCCCTCCTTTTTCTAAATGCATCGTCAATTTCCCCAAAAACACCACCCGAATTCACCACTTTCAGATCTGAAGTTCAACCCCAAAACCCTAGTTCACCCAAAACTTAATCACACTATCTCCTCAGTACCCTCGCCCTTAATATCTCACTGATTTCCCCAAACAACCCTACAAAACTCTGCAACTTCAAATCTAAGAAGGAGTTCTGCCTGTGTACGAGTCTTGAGTCTTTTTTCGGAATTTTCCTTCGAGAATTAGGCTTTTAGGATTCTTTCTTTCAAGAAGATCCGGTCACAGCCATGCAAGACCGGATCCCTAGAAGGAAAAGGCCTCTGTTGGTCAATCGAGGTAGAGACGGACCTCAAACGCTGTCTTGGTTGCTTTCTACTCCTCAAATGTTAAGGTGTCACCATTCACCTCTCCATTTTCCTTCTCTTTTCTTCAAAATTCGAGTCAATTTTATTTTAGGTTGTTTTTCAGCTTATAATTTTGTTTGGTCTTCATTTTTAAGAGTCATCCCTGTTTCAATCTTTGAACGTGTTTAGTCAGTAGTTTTAGGGTTCATTAATTTATGCATTTTCATCGGAATCATCAGTTGGTCAGTTTTTTAGCTAGGGTTTCTTAATATTGGTTGAGCTTGTGTCTAGTTAGATTGATTTAAAATCAGTATGCTAGCTTCCTTTTATTGTTATGATTCCCTAGTATAATAATGTTTGTTTGTTCAATGGGTTTAATTCTTAGAAAATGGTTCATCATTAATTAATTCTGGACTCGTGTTACTGTTAGGTTTAAATATTTCTATATTTTCCCCTCGTCTCTGATTTCAATTCATGCTAAAAGAATTTAGGTTTATTTAAAGGTTTAATTGAATTAGGATTTGTTCCTTTTGATCTTTATTGCCTTTTGATTCAGGTTTTGTGTTGTTTGCCACGGTTTGTAAATTGTTAGAAACTCCTAGTGTCTTATTGAATAAATAAAAACTTAGGAGGTTAATTTGGGAAATAGGAATAGGATTTTCAGATAAGGTTAATATTGGAAGGTTCTAGAATAGGGGCAGCTGGCCTCATTTGGTTAGCAGATAATGCTGAAACCAATGAAGGACAGCAGCTATCCAAATTGGTTAAAAATGATGCCTTGATGCTGAAGGAATAATTCCATTATTCTTTTCAGCACATGGCACTGCTCAAAGGCTATATATATACCCTTTCCTTCACACACAAATCAGATTTTCAAGCCCTAGAAAATACACAAAAGGTTGTTGCACTGTCTGATAAAAAAAGAGCTGAATTGGTTAGCTTCTGATTTTTCTAAAAAAAACACTAAAGTTTCCTCTGGATTTTCTGGATTTCTAGTTCATATATGGACTAAGCTGAGGCTACTGTTGCTGACTAGCTGGTATTTTCTTTGTTGGTTTAAATTTGTACTCCATTTTTGCTTTATTCTTGACTTCCAGGTACTCCCGTGGACTTTTTGAGTGGCAAACAAAACTGTAAAGAATGCATTTTGTTTGAGATTGTAATATGAAATTCAGATGTCCAATATATTAAAATTGTGGCTTCATATGTGTGCTAGTTATCATTTATTTATTTTAGCATCCTGGTTTATGTAATATTCTAAATCTAGACGTTTTCATAATCAGTTTAGTTTAGTCTATTCCATGTATTGTTTGTGGACAGCCATCGTAGTTTAGGTGGTCATTATTCAGATCTATTTGATTTTGAGAGCATGGTTATAATTATATGATAATTCATAGTGTTAATAATTTTTGAATACTATTCTAGTTTTGTCTTGGTTCTTAAAGTCGAGGCTAGCTGGACTTTTCTTTCTTGAACATCATGTTTGATTCAGGGTTGCTATGATTAATCAGTCTAGCTAACATCAATGCTTTGAATGTCATGTAGATAATATAGTTGATTCAGCATAGTAGTTTTCAAATTTTAGTATAATGTTGTTGTGATTGGTGTATTTAGATCTACCTAAATATTAGGAAGGCCTTCAGTTCAGTATTGAGCCTGATAAATTAGCCTATTTGACACGAGGCCCAAAAGGGACAGTTTCGTCGAAACTAGAATTGGGACGGGCAATGATGATTTGTTTTCCCCACTTCTGGGCTTACTTTCGAAGCCCAGGCAACATCAGCGTTATTGCTATTTTGAGGAGTTGTGAGTTTTTTTATTAAACAACATAATGGGCCTGACTACTAACTTCCAATTAGTTTTAAACATGAGCATTCCCAGTCCGCTTTAATTAAGTATAATTCTTTAAAAATAGATTGAGGCGTACCGTTCAAACAATTGAATCCTCTAATCTATGACCCTCATATTTATTATCCTAACTAATGTGGAAAAGTGCTTTGAACTTTCGTAGCTTGCTTAGGCGCGTTTTATAATAAACCATCGTGACTATGGGTACGGTTCCTGTGGCACAGTCATGATACCTCATTCCCAAAGACAAATGTGTTAGGCCCAAGTGAATCTTTGCTTGAGGCACCCTTACCAACTAACTACTAAAAAGCAAAAATAAAAAAAGACTCAAACCCTTAAGAAGGTTGTCATGCCATCTATCATCAGGAAGAGCCACCCGATTCACACAAATTTCACCTTTGGAAAGAACCGTGGCATTAAGAAAACCAAATGCTTATTGCAAAAACTCAAAAAAAAAAACTACAAACGTAATACAAGAGGGAATTTAGACGAATATACAATAGGGAGAATGAATATATACATAAGAATGTAACTTATATACAAACCCAAAGTAAAAAGTACAAAAAGTGAAATGAAATGCTAAAGTTTTATACATACCAAAGATTAAAAAAGAAGAAGATAAAGCATAAAATATCATCATATGTAAAATCATCCAAATCCAAGTAGGGCTACCCCTCAAATAAAAGTTGGCATTGTCCTCCATGCCAACTAACCAAAATAAGCACAAAAAGAGAAGGGAGGAAAAAGAAACTCCCTATGGGTCCTCCGTCTGGATGGGATCCTGAGTTTGAGTGCCTGGGTCCTCTGTCTGCTTGGGAACCTGTGACTAGCTCCTTGTGGCATGTGTCTCTTCTAGGACATGTGCTTGGACCTGGACTGAGTCCTGGGCTGACTACTGGGGCTGGCTGGAGGAATCTCCCTACGGGTCCTCCAACTGTATGACTGCATCATCTGGACGGGGAATCACCCTTCTCCTCTTGGGAGGCCTCTCTAACTCCTGCTCTGGCTGGGGCTGGGTTATGCAATAACAAATCCAAAGGCAGATGATTTGCCTTCAGCCTGTCAACCTCTACCCTGAGCTTCTTCACTGACTCCTATTAAGCCCATGTCTTCTTCATTTTCTTTGACTCCTTTTCAAGCTCCTTGTGTTCCTTCCCATGAGAATCAACGGCCTCTGTGGTCAATTTTTGGTTCTTTAGGAGCTTTTTCTAGTTGTCCAGAAGCTCCTTGAGAGTGTCCTCAATGGACTGTGCGACCTGTGGAGGAGGAGGTGCTGACTGGGATGTCACCGTCGTAGTAAGTACAAACAACTTAGAAGAAGTTGTCTGCATCCAGTTGTTGATGCTGAGGAGGGCCCGAATCAGACGGTGAGCAGTCAATGGGTAGGCAGAGGTGCAAGGTATGTCGGGAACTGTAGAACTTTATGGACCTGGAGGCATGTTTACTGAGGTGGAAGGAGGCTGAGTAGGAGCCACTACCACTACTGGCTCTTCAGACTGGCCAGTTGAAGCAGTGGCTTTTCCTTTATAGTTTTTGCCTTTAGGGTTGTCATCACCCTAAAGGCTGTACCATGAGAACGATGCCTTTTCTTTCACCTTGACATCAAATTTCCGCTTCTCTGCATCTAAGTCCTTCAGGTACATGGTCAAGAAGCTGAGGAAGGGATAGTTTCTGTCACCTTCTTTCACCACCTGTGTAATAACCCGAGACATCACATTCCTGGGGTTAATCGGGCACCCACCCATAATTGATGCTGCCAATATAGCCTGGTGAAGAGGAAGTGAGTTGTCGTGGGTAGTGTGATCTAGTTTGCTACACACGAATGTCTCCCACCCCTTTGCCTCGAAATTCAAACTTCTCCTTAAGATCTTCACTCACGCATTCAACCAATCGGGGGTGGTACCTGGGATTTCCAAGTACTATGCTAACCAAGGATGGGCCTCCTCACCTAATGCCATCTTCTCCAGATATAGTGATTCATCCTCCTCATTGAAGCCCAAGTAGTCATTTATTGCTTTACCATCAAATAGTACTTTTAAATTCTGCATCGTGGTCACTTTGGTTCCCTTTTTTATGTGGGCAACATTTGTGTAGAACTCCTTGACCAGGTGCTCAGTTGCATCCTCACAGTTACTTAAGAAGTACTCCCAGCCCACTCTTTCTTTGAACTGTCTTCTCAAGAATCAATTTCCTCTCAGGCCACCATTCTCTGAACTTATGGTAGACCACCTCACTCACAAAATGGTCCTACCATGCCTCCAGGTTTCTAGTTCTCTCAACTCCTCCCACCTAAGGCTCACCCCTTTCTACTTCATCATATACTTCTACTACGGGACTCTCTCCGAATAGTGAAGTTGTAGGAGATGTGGAATATTCTTTGGCACTGCCAGCGGCTAAGTCCTCAGAAGACTCAGAAGATACTCGCACTAGTGCTCGGGCAATGGGGAAGCTAGAGGAGTGGCCTTATTTGTCGGCCTGAACCTATCCAGGAAGTCATCTATAAACTCCGGGACAGAGTCAGAATCAGATAACCCCCTGGAAGGCTGATACTCACTTCCTGATGAGTGGGAAGCAGCTCTATCAGCGACCCGGATCACCTTCTTTGTTGCTTTTATTGCTTCCCTAACTTGGGGGATCAGTTTTATCTTCCCCTCCCCAGGGAGGACTCTCCTCGTCCTGGTTGTTTATCACATTTGCCTTTCGATCTCACCATTGTCTGTAAGAAATATTCAGTCATGCTTTGTTAGTATCAATATAATCAATGTAATTCAGAGTTGCAGGAAAAAGAGTTGTAGAAAGTAAAAAGTTGCATAATGCGATCCGCACAAAATGCAATACGGTCGCAAAGAGGCCACTATGGAACGCACAAAATCCATTGCGGTCCGCACAGAGGTGGGGTTCAAACTACCCACTCTCTGAATTTGTGCACAGTGGACCGCACAAAATGCGATGCGGTCCGCATTGGGGCATTGCAGGCCGCACAAAATCCAGTGCGGCTGCACTCTCAAGTTCCACTTTCAGATGTTATTTCACCACGTTCCACACTAATTGGTATTGCAGACCGCACAAAAGCACTGTGGACCGCACAAAAACCACAGTGGTCTGCACTGAATGCCCAATAACAGCACCAACTTAGGGTTCAATGTAATGTCCAATTTTAGTCCAAATTTTTACCTACTATTGATCCCCTAGGTGTTGCCTGAGTGTTTTATCTAATTATGCCTAATTAAAGCATGATTAACTAACCTAAACCACAAATTGAAAGAAAAATTGGGAAGAACAGAAGAAAAATTAAGAGAAAAAATAAGAATCGAAAGAAAAGGGCAAAATTAAACAACTAAATAGGAATTAAAGTTACCAAAAATGAGATGCATTGATGATTAATCGAGACTAAGCAGATGAATTCGTGCAATTTTTAGTGATGAATAGTGAATTTTTAGGGCTTGAGAGTACAGAGATCGAAAAGTTCAAATGAAGGGCCTCAGGTCTTATTTATAGAAAAAGGTCCTGGGCCCCAGCTGACTTACCCACTACGGACCGCACAAAATGTAGTGCAGTTCGCGCCATACAAAATCATGCAAGTTTGAGAAGGTAACCACTCTAAAAACCTCCCCATTTTTGTTCTTCAAATTAAGTGCACCGAACGGGGTCACAAATACCACTTCAAAAGGTCTACTCTATTTTGACTTAAGCTTTCCCGGAAACAAACATAACCGAGAGTTGAACAAGAGAACCAAATCACCCACTTTGAACTCCTTGCCACGAGCATATTTATCATGAAGGTACTTCATCTTGTCCTTGTACAAGGATGAACTGGAGTAGGCATGGAATCGAAATTTATTAAGTTTCTCCACGCGAAGATTTGCTACCACATCACATTCAAGGTTTAATTTCCTCAAAGCCCACATGGCCTTGTGCCCTAACTCAACCGCTAGATGGCAAGCTTTTCCAAACACCAACCAATATGGAGACATACTAATCGGAGTCTTGTAAGCAGTCTTGTAAGACCATAGAGCATCATCCAACTTCTTAGACCAATCGGCCCTATTTGCATTGACCGTTTTAGACAGAATACTCTTGATTTTCCTGTTTGAGACTTCAACTTGGCCACTCGCCTGAGGATGGTAAGGAGTAGACACTTTGTGGTTGACACCATACTTTGCAAGCAGGGTATCAAAAGCTCTATTGCAAAAATGTGACCCCCATCTCTTATAATTGCATGAGGAGTGCCAAACCTTGTAAAAATGCTCTTTTTGAGAAATGCAACCACACTCCTAGGTTCATTGTTGGGCAATGCAACGACCTCGACCCATTTTGAAACATAGTCAACCACCACTAAAATGTAGGTGTTCCCGCACGAGCTTACAAATGGGCCCATGATATCAATACCCCACACATTAAAAATATCCACTTCTAGAATTGTGTTGAGAGGCATCTCATCTTTATTCAAAATACCACCCGCTCTTTGACATTCGTCACACCTCTTCACAAGATCAGTTGCATCTTTATACAAAGTTTGCCAATAAAATCCACAACTTAGAACCTTCGAAGTTGTCCTCACCCCGCCATGATGGCCACCATAAGGAGAGGAATGACAAGCCTCTAAAATACTCATTTTCTCCTCCTCAGGGACTCACCTCTGGATCACTCCGTCGGTGCAAATCTTGAATAAGTACGGCTAATCCCAATAGAAATCCAAACTATCTCATTTGAGCTTCTTCATTTAGTTAGAAGAGAGCTCACACTGAATTATACCAGTCACAAGGTCATTAGCAACATCCGCGAACCATGGCATATCACTTATTGACACAGAAAGTAGTTGCTCATTAGGAAATGCGTCATTGATCTCTAGGCTATCACACGACCTTCCTCCTCCAAGCGGGACAAGTCGTCCGCCGCTTGATTTTCACTACCTTTCCGGTCAACAATTTACAAATCAAACTCTTGAAGTAACAAGACCCATCACATCATCCTAGCTTTGGAGTCTTTCTTCATCATCAATTACATAAGAGCTGCATGATCATATGACTTTGGCTCCCATGAGATACAACCAAAATTTTTCCATTGCGAACACAATAGCCAACAACTCTTTCTCAGCTATCGTGTAGTTCCTTTAAGCCTCACTCATAGTCTTGCTCACGCAATACATGGGATGAAACATTTTGTTCACTCTTTGACCTAAAACTGCCCCAACCGCAATATCACTCGCATAACACATGAGCTTGAAAGGCAAGCTCCAATTGAGTGCAGCAATGATAGGGGTGGTGGTCAATTTATGCTTGAGAAGTTCAAAGGCTTTCATATATCCCTCATCAAACACGAACTTGGCATCCTTTTCTAGTAGTTGGCACAAAGGATTCACTAACTTCAAAAAGTCCTTGATAAATCTCTGGTAGAACCCCGCGTGCCCAAGAAAACTCCTAACCCCCTTGACACAAGTGGGGGGAGGAAGCCTTTAAATCACCTCTATTTTGGCCTTCTCAACCTCTATACCATGCTTTAAAGTTTTATGACCCAACAGTATGCCCTCCTCAACCATGAAGTGCCATTTTTCCCAATTGAGCACAAGATTGGTGTCTTCACAACGGGCCAACACTTTATCCAAATTTTTCTAATATTCATCAAATGAATCACCCACAAAACTAATGTCATCCATGAACACCTCCAAAATATCTTCCACCATATCGGTGAAAATGGCCATCATACACCGTTGGAATGTCGTCAGTGCATTACACAACCCAAAAGGCATCCGAGAAAAGGCAAAGGCGCCATATTAACAAGTAAATATGGTCTTCTACTGATCCTCTGGAGAAATAAAGAATTGCTTGTACCCAGAATATCCATCCAAGAAACAATAGAAGGCACGACCAGCAACACGATCAATCATCTGGTCAAGGAAAGGCAATAGGAAGTGATCCTTGCAGGTCACCTCGTTCAGCTTGCGGTAGTCCATGCACACCCTCCATCCAGTAACTATCCGGGTTGGAATTAGTTCATTATTAGCATTGGTCACCACGGTCATACCACCCTTCTTCAGCACACACTGCACCGGCAAACTCCACGAGCTGTCAGAGATAGGGTACACAACCCCAGCATCTAACCACTTGATCACCTCATTTTTCACAACTTCTTGCGTTTCCCCGTTCAACATCCTTTGATGTTCCAAGGAGGGTTTTGCATCATCTTCAAGAATAATCTTGTGCATACAGAATGCGGGCCTTATTCCCTAAATATCAGCTAAAGTCCATACAATTGCCTTTTTCCGATTTTTTAGCACCGTCAATGTGGCATCTACCTGCATGTTAGTAAGATAAGAGGAAAGAATAACTAGCAAAGTTGAACTAGGGCCTAAGAATTCATACCTGAGGTGTGGAGGCAATGGTTTCATCTCCAACACCGGAGGTTCCTAGATTGAAGGCTTTGTTGGAGGAGTCTTTCTATTTTCAAGATCCAAAGAGAATTTCCTAGCTCATTATAATAAGAGCCCATTCCATGTAAAGCATTCACGCACTCCACTCGGCCTTCATCATCATTGACATCAAGATTCAACAATACGGCCTCCAGCGGGTCCTCCACATTGATTATTGCACTAATATCATCAATTATCACAGTCGTGACAAGGTCCACAAATGAGCACACTTTCGGTACAATTGGGCTACTTCATTGACTTGAATACATAAAAGACCACCTTTTCATCACCCAACCAAAAAGTGAGTTCCCCTGCTTCCACATCTACTAGAATCTTCCCGTAGCAAGAAAAGGTCTCCCCAATATGATTGGAACACCATTAATTACCTCACAATCCAAGATCACAAAATCAGCTGGCAAGATAAATTTTTCCACCCGAACAAGCACATCATCAACAATACCCAATGGTCTATTCATTGATCTATCCACCATTTGCAATCTCATGGAAGTCGGCCTCGGTGACCCAATACCTAAAGTCTTGAAAACTGAGAAGGGCATAAAGTTGATACTCGACCCTAAATCACATAGAGCTTTAGCAAAGTCTGCACTTCCAATAGTGTAAGGGATGGTGAAAGCGCCGGGATCCTCCAACTTCGGAGCCATTGAATGTACTATAGCACTAACTTGGTGGGTTATCTTGATAGTTTCAAAGTCCATGGATCTTTTCTTTGTCACCAAATCTTTCATAAATTTAGCATAGCCAGGCATTTGCTCCAAAGCCTCCACCAAAGGCACATTAATGGATAAGCTCTTCATCATGTCAATGAACTTTTGAACTGATTCTCATTTTTCTACTTGGCTAGCCTCTAAGGATAAGGTGGAGGTGGCCTAGGCAAGGGTGCCTTGGATTTTGGCACAACCGGCTCCGACATATCTATTACATGTTCCCTAGACGGGTTCATGTCATTTTGTGTTTCCACCTCGACATCTTGAATATCAATCCTCACTTCTTCATTCACATTTTCATCAACCACATTCTCAACCACCAAAGGAACTTCATCGTCTTGCAACTCAACTTCATCACTTAAAACTTGCTTTTGTTTGGAGGCATTCACATCACCGCCTCATCCACTCCTTGTAGTTACCGCCATTACATGATTGTTCCCACCATTTGGGTTAACTACCGTATCACTCGGTAAAGCCCCCTTAGGATGAGTATTCAAGGGTTGTGAGATTTGGCCTAGCTAAACCTCCAAATTCCTGATTGAAGTGTTGTGATAAGCCAATTGCGCATCGGAGTCAGCATTCTTTTTCATCATCTATTCAAACATCATTTCAATTCTCCCCATTTCATTATTGGAAGAACTAGGACCCTGGGATGGAAAGGGCCGTGGATTGATCGGTTGTTGGTACATTGGGGGCCTTTGAAAGCCTTGCCCCTAATTTCCCTGGTTATTGTTCCATCCACCTTGGTTGTTGTTTCCCCAGTTGTTGTTGTTGCCCCAGTTTCCCTGATTACTCTAATTGTTGTTTTGATTACCCCATTTTGGATTTTGGTTATTGTTTCCCCAATTGTTATTCCCTTGTTGTTGATTACCCCAATTGCCCTGTGATTTCCATTGTTGATGTTGGTTAGAAGAATTGCCTCTTTGGCCTTGATAATTATTCTCATATTGTACCACTTCATTCTGCCCGTCATCACCATCATCTTGGAATCCACCACAATCATTATCAAATTGATCTGAGCTCACTTAGTTCTGTTGACCTCTTTGTCTTCTATTGTTCACTAGCATGTTGACACCTTCCATAACATTTACTTGGCGAGGATTTTGAACTTGTTGCAACTGTGCATTTGCTAATTGGTTCATTATTGTTGTAAGTTCTGCTATAGCCTGCCCATACTCATGTAGTTCTTTATGAAAATGAGTGACCATGGGGTCACCCTATGGCACATTGGCCCTATTTTGCCAAGCGGAGGATGTCTCAGCCATCTTATCAAGAATAGCATAGGCTTCATCATAAGGCAACTTCATGAAATTACCCCCAGCCAATTGATTCACTATGCATTGATTCGTTGTATTGATGCCCCGTTAGAAGGCTTATTGTATCATTGCCTCTGTCATATCATTGCTGGGGCATTCCTTCACCAAAGTTCTATATCTCTCCCGAATATCGTGTAATGGTTTGGTGGGCTCCTGCTTGAAAGCTAAGATCTCGTCTCGTAATGCTGTCATGTGCCTTGGAGAGAAAAATTTGGCAATGAACTTATTCGCCAACTCATCCCAAGTGGTGATGGAATGGTTGGGAAGTCGCTCAAGCCAACCCAATGCATTCCCTCTAAGTGAGAATGGGAAGAGTCTCAATCGAAGTGCATCCTCAGATACATTGGTTTGCTTGCTCCCCCAACAGGTATCCACGAACCACTTGAGATGCTTGTAAGCATTCTGAGTGGGAGCACCCATGAAGTACCCACGCTGCTCCAACAATGTCAGCATCACGTTGGTAATTTGGAAATTGCCCACCCGGATTCGGGGCGGGACAATTACACTAGTAAATCAGATAATAGGCCAATTATTAATAGTTTAAGTGACCGTGCTCGAACCACAGAACTCGGGAATGCCTAACACCTTCTTCCGGGTTAACAGAATTCCTTATCTAGAATTTCTGGTTGCGCAGACTTTTAAATAAAGTCAATTTTCCTTGATTTGGGATTTTAAAATAAATCGGTGACTTGGGATACCAAATAAACAATTCCTAGTGGCGACTCTAAAAGATAAATAAAATAATCTCATTTCGAATAATGTCACTTTAATTGGAAACACTCCCTTATATACCCGCCTCGGGTGGTAAAAAGGAGGTGTGATGGCTCTGACGACTCCGCTTGGGATAAGAACCATGAACTTTTGGTGCAGGGTTCAAGAATTCAAGCTTAGAATAACTGTTATAGTTGGCTTTATTTATTTTCTGATTTTTACATGTTTGAGCCTAATGTGCTAAATGTCGCTTTTACTGCTTTGATATTATTTGAATTGTATATAAATTATTATGAAACCCTCTTCTCCGTGAGTCTTCTAAATCATCTGGGAAGTGTGCACTTCATGTGACTTCTTTTATGTTAGAGTCATATCCTAATTTTAGAACAAGGTTTGACCAAGTTGCAAAGCCGATGAAGCTTCTATATTCTCGGTACGTTGCCCCCTCTCAGCTCGAGCTATCTGATCGGGTAAGCTAGGTCCAGAACCTAGTATAACACAGCCTCGTGCCGAATCCCCAGTAGAAATGCTTGTTTGCATCATGTGCATTTTACTTTGGGGACTCAACACAGGGGTTGGATTCGTGTAGGACACCATCCTAATGCATTTACTTGCTAATTGTACATTTATTTGCTTTGGATTGCATGTTGATCGGCTTCTAGAATAAGGGAGAAAAGTTGGAAAAATCAAATTGAGGTATGACAGAGATAATTACCCGTGCTTGAAAAAATTTGGTGTCCAAAATATACCGAAACTCTGCCGAAATTTTGAAAAAAAAAGAGAAAAAGGAAAAATGTTTCAAAAAATATTTGGTGTTGTTTTCTGTTGCGTCAAAACTTCCCGAACTATGCAAAGTTTGATTCTCACCTGATGTGGGATACATACGCAACCCTCATCGGGTCCAACCCCATTTATGCAAAATAACCCCAAAAATATGAAATGTTGTCATTTTGTCATAAATAAAATTAGGTGATGACATTTTTGTCTAAATTGCCAAAATTTCCCAATAGGGAACCGGTAGGCTATTTTTGCAAGAATGGCTACCTATGGTCGTTTTTCAAAATTTTGGCAATTGGCAAAAACAGCCCTAAAATCTTCTTTCCTAATACGATGAAGGGCCATATTTGCAAAGGTGTTTTGACTTTTTGAAAAATTGATAATCTTATTTTGATTCAAGATAAATCATGGGTTTTTTAAACCGATCACTTTAAATAAATGTGCAAGATGAGCACTATTGAAAATGAACTTTTCAAAGTTGTAGAGGAAATCCCGCTAGAACTCCATAGGTAGTGGAATGATCTAGGGGTAGTCAGTAGAGGTGCTGCGGTAAAGGCATTAGGTGGGTGATCGAAGCCAACCCAGTACTACTATAAAGTAGCAAGAGAGGTCGAAGCAGCTTTTACCCAATAAGGTCGGGATCAATTTCCACAGGGAGCAAGAAATTGGAATTGAGTTTCTATCTAAGTTATAGTTGCGTAATTGTTCCTAATTGCACTTCTAAACATTTTTGGTTTTTGATTTAACTTCTAAATTTACACTACCAAGATGCTAAATTAAACTATGTTAAGCTAAGAGAAGACTACTGAAGATGTTCTAATTAATTAAAAGGTACTAAGGAAGTGACTTTCACCTAGGTGGATAATTAACGGGTTCTCTTGTCTAAGGCAAGGTTGTCATAGTTGGGGATTACGATATAACCATTGCACGATTCTACCCACTCTATACCTCTCAGTAGTTCGAGTGATTTTACCTTAATTGACTTTCTCAAGATCAATTAATTATGATCATTTGTGCAAGCAATTGAGGTTCAAGTCAGGTATTACGATCTCTCGGTTTAACCCTTTAACTGGGGCTATCAAGTCTCTTAAGTACGCACCAATTCCTTGTTGGACTAATTCTAGAGGCTTAGGCTCTCTTTCTCAAGAAGAGCCAAAATCAACAAAGCATAAACTAGTGTTTGCAACCACTAATTCAATAATAAAACCATATATTAGTCCAAATATCAAACACCCATAGACATTCAAACCTTAAAACACCAGACCCATCAATTACCCGCACTAGGGTTGAGCCACAGCCCTAGCTGATGGGTCTAGCTACTCATGATAGTAGAGAAAAACAAAGAAATAGATGAAGATAAACCCATAAAATTAAAATACTAATTAAAACTTGAAGATCCAATAGTAAAACTATCGTAAAATTACTCCAAATAGCAAGAAAGCACTATTCACGAGCGCAGCTCAACTGTATAATCAAACTGATGACCTCAAAATGGAAAAAGAAACTATTTATGCTAGGCCAAAAATTCTGAACAAAAATACCCCTGCAGAGCTAGAGCGGACCGCACAAAATTGAGTGCGGACATACTAAGGCTTTTAGTTGGAATTCTTGATCTCTGATCATGCCTACCGCGTACCGCACAAAATGCACCACGACCATGGTGGCTCTTGTTGCGGTCCACACAAAATGGAACACGGACCGCATTGGCCATAATTGTCCAATTTGACCACTCTCTGAAGTTGAGCTCTACGGACCACACAGAATCGAGTACGGCCACAATGAAGTCAATGCAGACCGCAAAGAATGCAGTGCGGCCACAATGAAGTCAATGCGGACAGCACAGAATGCAGTGCGGCCTCATTGGTCCTGTTTTCTGAGCTTGAACTTGTTCTTGGTACTTGTGCATGTTTCACTCCTTTTTAGCTGGTTTTTTATAAATAGTCACCATGTTGATCAAACCCTACAATCAAGTACAACACGTAAGCCTTTGGGACTATTTTGTACACATTTCTACTTAAAACTCAAGTAGGAAGAAGTGTAAAATTCATCAATATCCCTAGTTATCAATGAGCTCATTAGTTTGTTAAAGATTAAGCCGAGGTTGGACAAAATTGAAGCTTTGATACCTTTTTGGGACCTGACGCATAATGTGTTCCATTTCTCTAATTTTGAGTTAACCCCTACACTTGAGGAGATAGCAGGCTTTGCTAGACTTAACGGGAATCTCCGGAGCCGTTACCTAGTGGCACCAAGGGCTGTAACACCTCACAAATTTCTGGATCTTCTGAGTATTAGTCGAGAAGTCAAAGATGGAAAATTGGCTAAAGGATTTTGCACATTCTACTTCCTATACTGCCGTTATGGAGACCCCAATAATTTTGAGGCACTAGATACCGGTCTAACTCATCCAGGGAACAAAGGCAAAGAGGAAGCACGTCGGGGACTATCCTTTGTAGTGGCATTCTTAGGCACCTTAATCTGCCCGAGGAAGGATGGACATATAGAGTCGGGGCTCGTAGAATGGCCGACTTCATGATTAAAAAGGCTAATGGCACTATTGTACCAATTATCCTAGCAGAAATTTATCAAGCCATAACTGTTTGCTGAGCATGTAGGAAATTTTTTGAGGGTTGCAACATGCTTTTACAACTTTGGATGGTAGAACACCTTTGCTATCGTCCAGGGTACATGAACTATGGTATGACTGGTCTTAACTGCATTAAAGAACATGAAAACCGGGTGGATGGTCATGAGTTTCCAAAAGGTACGGAGGCATGGTTCACACATTTGAGTTCCTTGACGGCAACCAAAATTGAGTGGACATTCGGTTGGCTCCCAGCCATTGAAGTCATCTATATGTTGGCCGGAGTATGTTTTCTTTTAATGATGGGTCTTCGGAGTATTCAGTCGTATGCTCCACACAGCATTCTGTGCCAGCTGGGTAGGTAACAATCTGCCTCTCATGATGAAGATTTGAGTCGGAAAGTCAATGAACTAGGTCCAAAAGCAGTATTCCTGGAAGAAAAAGTTCGCCAGATTTGGCATCAATGTAGGTTCTTGGAGACAGAAACTGGGGTACGGGATTTGTCCAAGGGTGAGTTAGAGCCTAGTTACGTGGCCTGGTATGGTAAAAGGTTTCAATACCATCAAGAGCCTGAACGACCCGCCAAAAGGCCCCATGTTCAACAATTCACTGATGGGGCATAAGAACAATGGAATTAGTTAGCAAAAGAGAGGTTACAGGGCCACGATAAGCAAATTGGAAGGACAAATCAAAGATCTTAAATTTGACAGTGATGTGCAAGCCGCTACGGATGAGTGAGAAAATAAAAAATTAGCCCAAGAAAATGAAGTCCTCCGAGCCAAAATCCAAAAGATGAAAATAGCAGCTGAAAACCAAGTAAGAAGCAGAGCAGATGAAAGACTCATAAATGGTCTTAGGAAGGAAATATGTGAGTACGGAAATGATTTAGAAAAATCCGAAAGTAGTCTGTGAGACTGGGCATAGTTGGCAAAGAATGCAGAGGGACGGGCAGAGTTCGTTTGGCAATAAAAAGGGAAATATGATAGAGAAGTCACAAATCTAAAGGAGTTGAATACCTTTGAGAATGAAATGGATAAACAAGAAAAAAGCTTCAAGGCAAAGAGGGAACATTGTTATGCATTAATGGCCCAAATGGAGGAGGACATGCAACAATTGAAGGAGCAAAGCCATAATGACGCCCAAGTTCTGGAAGTTAGATCTCAACAAATTGGGCGCCTACTCCAAGAGAAAGGCATCATTAGAGAGGATTAGGGAAATTGCTGACTACATCGTCATGAAATGCCATGAATGTGAGGATATGACTAGATCCACTTTCTTCGTCGCAGTGATGACTATTTTTCACCAAATAATGGCTGACCTAGATCGCCTCCGATGAGACCTTGCACGTAGGCCCGTGGCGAGATCTACTGATGTCCTGCGGGCCCCTAGAGCAGTTTTGGAAGCACTTATGTACTCCTGATTTGTCTTTTCGAGTCTGTATTTTAGTTTCCTTTTAGAGTCTGTTTTAGTTTGTTCAGTTCTTTGGTATAATGGAATCTTTGTAATAGAGAAAATTAGAAGTTTTTATTTTAATGAAAATTTTGAAAAAAACAAAATTATTTCTTTCTTTTATTTTGCATTTATTCTTTGAACTACGTGATGATCTGATTCACGCAGTGTCGCGATACATAGACAATCCTCATCGGATCCGGTCATGGTTTTAAATAACTCGAATAAAAGAGATGAAAAAAAGAGAGAGAAAACAAGAATAAGAGAGAAAACAATGAGAGAGTGCAAAGAAAAGAGAGCAAATAATGAAAAGCGCTGAAAGAAAGGAAAGATCGAGGAGATAAACAAAAGCCGGGATGAGGCACGCAACTGTTGCAAAACATGTTGAAACATATTTAACTGTATAGGTGCATCACATCCCCCAATGTGCGATTCCTTATGTGTTAATTGTCTCAAACTAACCGGTTTGTTGTTTCTGCTGTTGAGACCAGGTTCTGTTTTAAGGTGGTTGGTTTTGTAGTAACCTGGCTTCGCATCCTTACTTTACAAGATCCAAGGGAAGTGTCAAAATGTCATCAGAAAGTCATCCACCGACAATTTCCATCCTAGAGGACAGCCCGTTGTCGGTTATCCCAGCGCCAGAGACGGCAACTGCCAAAGAGAATAGGGCGCTACGCCTCCGCATGTTGGAAATCTAGGACGTGTGGTCTAACGGTAGAGAGCCACCTAGTGCAATACCTGGTTTCCCCGAGCTGATTCCAAGAACAAGTGGAACCTCCAACATCCCCATAAATTACCCGAACACCCCACTCGGACATCCCACCATGTCAGCCTATTTCGCCTCCAGGCATTGATTTCGGGAGCGGCTTCTAATATATTCACCGCACCACCAACCTTGGCCACAGCAGAGCCGACATTGCCCAGGCCAAGCTTTGAGCTGTTATCCTTTACTTTCCAAACACCACCATTTCTACCAGACACGGCTCCTGTCACTATGAACTCCTGACCTCAACAACCTCGGTATGACTTTACCACGGGATAAGAGAGAACTGTAAAAAAATCCCGAAAAAGAGGCTATCACTTGGAAAACGAAAAGCATAGAGCAGAGTCTCAAGAGCATACAAGGCCTGAGTAGCTAGAAGAGTGTATCCTACGCTGACTTGTGCATGTTCCCGCATGTTCATCTATCCATCGACTTCAAGACTCCCAAATTTAAGAAATATGATGAGACATGGGGTTCGCATAGCTCACCTGAAGAGGTATTGTAATTAGTTGAGGGGAGCAGTTGGAAAAAAAGAGCTCCTAATGGTTTACTTCGGGGAAAGTTTAGTCGGGATCGTATCCGAATGGTATATGGATCATGACATTTCTCGCCGGAACATATGGGATGACTTGGACCAAGACTTTGTCAGACAATTCCAGTACAACATGGACATAGCTCCAGATAGAAACTCTTTGTCCAATTTCAAAAAGAAGTCTTCGAAAAGTTTTTGACAGTATGCTGTCAAGTGGCGTGAATAAGCTGCCAGGGTGAAACCCCCAATGGATAAGACCGAGATGGTCAGTGTCTTCTTGCAAGCCTAAGAGGCTGATTACTTCCAGAACATGATGCCTGCTACGGGCAAGCCATTTGCAAAAGCCATAAAGATCAAAGAAATGGTCGAGAATGGTTTGAAAACGGGTCATATTCTAAGCCAGTCGGCTATAAGAGCCACCTCTAATGTAATCCAGAGCGAATCAGGAGCTGCAGCAAACCGGAAAAAGAAAGAAGAGGTAGAAATGATGACCTCAAGTGAAAAATCCTCGTCACCCCGAGGTTACTTTGTTCCTCTCCCAGAACCTCACAATATTATTATCTTCACCAAGATATGGCTTACTGATCACGCCCAATGTATATCCTCTAAATAGGATTCTGCGGACGTTGCAAATAAAACCCAAGTATTAAGCC
>MU724017.1:13786-24621 GCA_026770625.1 Nicotiana glauca | reverse complement strand
CACAACACCCATCATTGTTGCCCCCAACTGGGAGCAACCGTTCGAATTAATGTGTGATGCTAGTGACTACGCAGTAGGGGCAGTGTTGGGCCAGCGGAAAGACAAATTGATGCACCCGATCTACTATGCTAGTAGAATGCTGAGCGGAGCCTAGTTGAACTACACAGTGACAGAAAAGGAGATGCTAGTTGTGGTGTTCGCTTTTGACAAATTCCGGTCCTATCTGATAGGATCCAAGGTAATTGTATACACTGACCATGCAGTTCTTAGGTACTTAATAGAAAAGAAAGACTCTAAGCCACGACTGATTCGTTGGGTGTTGCTACTGCAAGAGTTCGATCTTGAAATTCGTGACCGCAAGGGCACTGAGAATCAAGTCGTTGATCATCTATCGCGACTTGAGAGAGCTGAAAATGTTGTAGGGGTTGGGGAAATTCTGGAAACTTTTCCAGACGAGCAGCTGCTCGCCACCACTCACCAGGAAGCACCATGGTATGCAGACTTTTCTAACTACCTGGCCAGTGGTATAGTTCCTCACGACCTTTCATCGGTCCAAAGGAAAAGATTTTTTCGTGAAAGCCGACAGTATTACTGGGACGAGCCTTATCTGTTTAGAATATGCCTTGATAATATGATCCGGAGATGCGTCCCCGAGATAGAGCAATTTTCTATTTTGTAGGCTTGTCACGCATCGGCGTATGGTGGACACTTTGGAAGTGTCAGGACAACGGCAAAAGTGCTAGAGGCGGGATTCTTCTGGCCAATAGTATTTAAAGATGCTCACTTATGGGTGAAGGGCTGCAATGAATGTCAGCGCACCGGGAATATTTCCCGGTGCCACGAGATGCCCATGAACCCAATTCAAGAGGTGGAAGTGTTTGACGTCTGGGGGATTGACTTCATGGGTCCCTTCGTCGGCTCCTATGGAAATAAGTATATTCTAGTTGCTGTAGACTATGTGTCCAAATGGGTGGAAGCTGCTGCATTACCCACCAATGATGCAAAAGTGGTTGTAGGATTTCTAAAGAAGAACATATTCACTCGCTTTGGGACACCACGAGCAATTATCAGTGATGGGGGCACTCACTTTTGCAACAGAGCCTTTGAAAAGTTGCTGGCTAAATACGATGTGCGTCACAAGGTGGCTACTCCTTACCACCCGCAGACTAGTGGACAGGTCGAAGTTTCCAATAGAGAAATCAAGAGTGTGCTAACTAAAACGGTGAACGCCACAAGAACTGACTGGGCGAGGAAGCTAGATGATGCACTCTGGGCTTACAGAACAGCTTTCAAGACACCAATTGGTATGTCACCATACAAGTTGGTGTTTGGGAAGGCCTGTCACCTACCTGTAGAACTTGAGCATAAAGCGTGGTGGGCACTGAAACAGCTAAACTTAGACTTGGAAGCTGCGAGCACGTCAAGAGTCACTGAATTACATGAGCTCGAGGAGTTCCGGTATCTTGCTTTTGAGAGCACAAGGCTGTACAAAGAGCGAATGAAGAGGTTACACGATCAGAACATCGCTGAGCGAAATTTCAAACCTGGGGACATGGTATTGCTCTACAACTCAAGAATGAGGTTGTTCCCGGGTAAGCTTAAGTCAAGATGGTCTGGACCATTTCGAGTAGTTGAAGTTTTCCCATCAGGAGCTGTAGAAGTTGCTATTGAGAATGACTCTCGTACATTTAGAGTCAATGGTCAGCGATTGAAATTTTATGTGGCATGAGCAAGACTAAGGAAATGGCTGAGCTGCACTTGAATGAACCACAAAGGTCGAGCGAGCCTTAATTGCGCTCATATGAGTCGTGCCACGACATTAAATCAGGCGCTGCGTGGGAGGAAACCCATGAAATTATTGTAAGTGTAACACATTGTAATACAAAAAAAAAGAGCGTTAGAATCAGAGAGGTGCCCAGACTGCGGTTCCACCGCGACCGCGGCAGAACCGCGGTCAAAACACCTCGCTGAACCTGGTCTACCGCGGTTCTACTGCGATCGCGGCAGAACCGCGACAGATCCAGACGGGCCAGGTAAGTTATATTTTTTTTAATTTTTTTTCCTTTTCTTTTTAATACCACCCTTTTAACCTAAACCCTCCTACCCCACTTCTATTCAGCAGAAACCCACGACCCCCTCATCTCTTCTACACAAATATTCTTCTCTCTTCCTCTCTCTAATACCAAAATCTCTCCATTCTCTCTTTTTCTTCCTCCTATTCTTCTCCCACCTCCATCAACAAAACAACCCCTTCACTTCTTCCATTCAAGTAAGTTTTCTTCTCCCCCATCTATTTCTTCTTCTTTCAGTAGTGTAATTTAGTTATGTGTTAATTTTAGTAAACCCTAGTTAGGATTAGTGTTCAAGTTTTAATTTTTGCTTTCTTTTATGTTTTCTACTTTTGTATTTGATGCTTGTGGGTTTGTTTAGTGCTAATTTGGTTGGGTCTCCATTATACTTTAATTGTAGGGGTTGTTTTGATGACTTGGAGGCCTAGAAAATATTTTTTGTGTTGTAGTTTGGTGATGGGCCATTTTTGGCCGAAAATAAGGGATTTGTTGTACAATTTTGAGGCTTTTTATGCCTAACCTAGGTTCTGGCGGTGTTGTAGTTGGTGTATGGTGGTGTTGTATTTAACGTGACTCACTTGAGGGAGTAAGTGTGGGGTGTTGTAAACGGAATGTGTAAGAGAATTATGGGGCCATTGTGGATGTTGTTATCCTTGAACACCTTAGTAGTAGGGGCATGGGCAATTTGTATGAATGAAATAAATGGGGGAAAGTGTTTGGTGCCATCGGGTGGTGAAGTCTGAGTACCCATCTGACTGGCACTAGTTAGGACACATTTGATGGTTCTTATGATTCCTTGCAGGTAATATGGCTCCTAAAAGGCAAAGGAGAGCGGCAGGCGCATCCCAACAGCCTACTTATGATGAGTCCAGGTTCCAATCAGAACTAGCGGAGGACGACTTTAATGCCAAGGCTACGAAGAACTTCATCCATGAGATTCCGCTTGACCGGGTAGCCCTCCGCGTAGAAAAGGAAGAGATGTATGAAGAAATTCGGAGGAGGGAAATGGAATTCTTATTTGATGACCCTGCCCCGGTAAACAAGATGCTTGTTAGGGAGTTTTATGCCAACTGCCCATTGAACTTAGGTAGGGAGGTGATTGTGCGAGGTACATTGGTTAGCGCCACAATTCCCATGATTCGCCAGGTGCGGCTGCCTCAGTTCGCTAGTGACATCGACTACTACCACGATAGGCCAGGGTTCACATGGGAGGTCATGACTGATATACTCAGCACAGGGGGGCGACTAACCTGGATACGTGACCACATCACCCTGAACTCCAACTCTTTCACCCACTTGGCTAAGTGTTGGTTAACTGTCATCTGCAGCCGGTTTCTGCCCTCAAGCAACACAACTGAAGTGAACTTCCACCGTGCACTGTTGACATGGTGCTTTGTGATAAAGAAGGATTTTGATGCGTCAAGGGTAATTAGTGATGAAATGGTCCTACAGGACCGCTGCTGTCTAAGGGATTCTACTTCCCTTCTTTGGTGACTACACTATGCCTGCTGAGAAATACTCCCACCAATCCTGCCGATGGAGACTTGCCCCCTAAAGCAGCATTCAGAGCCTCAGACATCAGAGTGGGTCGGGGTACACATACAACGATTGAGATTGATGATGAGGATGATAATCCAGTTCCTCTTGCTCCGTCTAGGAGATCTACTAACTATGCTGGATCCTCTCGGTACCCCCATACTGGGACAGGTCTATCCAGATTACATTCCACCCGGCCTATGATGCGTTCCATGGAGGAAGAGGTCGCGGATCTCCGCACCTCGGTAGATGGCCTACACACGTGGATGGATGCCATGTCTCAAAGGCAGTCCAGATCTGAGAGCAGGTTTATGGACTGGTTCCGTGCGTTGGAGAGAGCTTGCAGTGTAGACCCCAGCACAGTCTCCAACTCTGAGTGAGTCTTAGGGAAGTCTTCTGACCCTTCTGCTCTTTACTTTCTTGATATGACATGGGGACATGCCATGATTTTAAGTGTGGGGTGGGAGACTTGCTTTGATTGTGTGTTGTAATGTATATAGATGTTGTTTGTGATGTAGCATTAGATTGATGTGTTGTATATATTTGAGTATGCTTATATTAGGATTAACTGACTTGGCCCAACAACGGACACTTGTCGATGAGTCTCTTGAATGTCAAAGTCGGAATTAATTTAAACTAAAAAAAAACAAAATTAGAGGACTCTTCCTGAGGATGGACCACTTGGACAGTACTCTTGAGGGAAGTAGTCCATGTAGATTTTTTGTTATTTTTTTTTCTCTTCTAGATAGTGTAGTACCTCCCCCTTAGTTTTTCTTTTGACCACGGTTCTTTTCCAAGGGATTTTCTTGAACCGGGTTAGGTAGATTTCTCTTTTGTAGTTTTAGGACTAAGATGGGTGAAGGCTAGAAGGCAACCCCTGATGTGCACACCTACAAATAACTCAACCGAACTTGAGAGTGTGACGTCTAGGCTCGTTTTTGGACTCGTAAATCTATGCCTTAATTTTGCACATCTTGTCTTGCTTGAACGCTCATATGAGTGTGTTGATGAACTGATTCGGAATGAGTTACATGCTAAGTGTGTGGGAGATATTTCTTGCATTCCGTGCTTGCATGCGATACCTAGAACTTGTCCTGTATGTTTGCAAAGCGAAATAGAAGTTGTTTGGTATTAGAGATGATTGAGGAATTTCTTTGTGCAACCCTATATAATTGTGAATCCACCTGTATATATCGCCATAGTTAACCCCTTTGAGCCTGAAGCCTGTTCTTTGATAATCCTATAATGACCTAAATCTCTATGTTTGAATAGCTTGATTGTTTGAACCTATACCTCCTAGAAGCACTTGAATTACTAAAGAACATACAAAAGTCAAAGTGTGGGTTAGTAGGGAGTTAGCGAAAAAAGGGGAATCAAGAATGAATTGTTTGATTGGTGCACTGGCATAATAAAAGAAAAAAAAAGAGAAGCCAGTTGCACATAAAGAAAAGTGGGGGTCACATGTGAAACAAAAATGTGGAAGAACGATTGGGTTGAGCATGGAAATTAAAATAAAAGGAAGTGTGTATTAAAAGTGCTTAGGGAGGTTAGTCACTGTATCCAAATATATCTTACCCGTCCCTTAGCCTACATTACAACCAATAAAGATCTCTTGATCTTTGACTGAACAGCTCGATTAGTAGAGTATTACGCTAGGGGCAAGCTTATGGTGTGTCTGTGTGGCATGTGAATGATCTTTGCTGAGAGTGAGTGAATTATTCCTATATTTGGTTCCTTGTTGTTTGAATTTTATGTGTGTGGAACTTCTCTCAGATTTTTTATGTGAGGGCATGTGACTCAGGAAGAAAAAGTGAGTCTTCACGTCTATTAGAGTAACTAGAGTGAGCACGAGTGTGTCATGGCATGAGAGTCTGCATCTGAGGTATGATTGTTGCACTGTTTAGGTTGATCCTTTGTAATGGCGGGTGTGACATAAATTGGGGCAATGCATCAAACGGTTAGGCCTAGAAGTGTGGTTTAGCTTGCTCGCGGACGAGCAAAGGTTTAAGTGTGGGGGTTGATAATAGGTGAATTTAACTATAATCACGCCTTAAATAACCACCTTCTTGTGTAGTTTTGATGATAAAAGCGATAACAAAATGCTCTTATTAGTGCTTTTCATGACTTGCAGGTGATATATGTCCAAGGAAGGCTAGGAAGTACTTTTGGAATAAAAAAATAAAGAAAAAGAGGCCAACTGTGAAATTTCCCAAGTAAACCACGCCTGCCAGGCCTGAAGATTCAGAGAAAGGGTTTGGCCGCGGTTCCACCGCGACCGCGGCAAAACCGCGGTGGAAGAGAGCTGCAGATTAAATCGAGCTTCAGAGAGGGCATTTGGCCGTGGTTCTACCGCAACCGCGGCAGAACCGCGGCAGGCGCGAGAAACTTCAAGGACTAAAGTGTAAAACACGGGATTTTTAGACCTAAACCCTATTTTAAACACTAGACTTCGCCCAAAAGAGGATTTATTGTATTTGAGAGTATCTTGGCAAGGAAAACTATTGTGAGAGAATACCCAAAACATATTTCTTCTTTTCTTTGATTTTTATTGCTAGTTATGATGAATTCTATCTTAGTTTGTTTTCCCATAGTCATGAGTAGCTAAATCCTTTGTCTAAGGTTTTGATGGAACCTATTGGGGGATGAACTTCTTGTTTATGTGAATACAAATTGCTAGTCTCTATTTGTTCAACTTTGTGCTTGTTGTAGTTAATTGACAGAATCCTCAATTAGTTGTGCCTATTTAGTGTGTATAACTTGGAAAAGAGTGCATATTAAGGTTATTGTTGAACAATACCACTCCCCAAGTATAAGAGGAATCTATAATTGCGGGTTTAAAGGCGGGATTAGGGATAACGAAGCCTTGGGTGTAATCTAAAGTGAATTGTGCTAAATAAAGTAAGCTATTGTATCTCGGGAGAGTGCATTCAGTATATTACTGTGATTATTCGGGAGAGATTTACGGTAAGATGAGCGTTCATGATTGATAGAGATGTGTTGGTAAATTTGTATAAGCATAAAAAGAAGGGAGTCCATCACTACGGGAAATCATTTTCTTAGCTTCTTCTCATCATTGTTTACAACCTTAGTACTTTAGTTTACAACTGTTTAATTTACGCGCAATCGTAGTTATTAAAGATATCATCAACTGTGATTCAAATATTTGGGAAACTGGTTCTGAAGAGTTTAGTGGGTCTAAAGATAATGATTGATAGGTTAACTCTCTGTGGATTCGACCCTGGGTGTAATACTCGGGTTATATTTGCAACGTCCGCAGAGTCCTTTTTAGATGGCATAGTTGGGCGTGATCACTACTCATAATTGTGTTCATAATAACAACAATAAAATTCATCATGAATGATAAAAACAAAAGGAATAAAGGTAGAACTCGATGTCGAATTATCCTCTTTGCCTCTTGCCTATTCTTTCCTTCAACAAAACTATAAAAACCTTGATAATCTCTTTTTGGGAGAGCTGGACCTCTTATAGGTTAAGTGGAATTACCCCCAAACTTTCAAGTTTACCCCTAAAATTTCTCCACTCCAGAGTGACTAGCGCGGCCGCGCTCGAACCGCGCTAGTGGCCGCACATATGGCCAAGTTCACCGTCGCGTTTTTCTGCTCTAGCGTGGTCGCGCTAAGGCCGCGCATGGCCCACGCTAGAGTGGATCAGCATTTTCTCTCTTCTTTTCTTTCTTCTTTCATACATACTCAACTCCGAGGGGCTTCCATTGCTTTAATTTAGCTCCAAACACTGTGCTAAGTCCTCATAAGTACAACTTGCTTCTGCAAAACATGAAATTCACAATTAGAGCATTTTATCATCATTTAACCTTCCTAGAACGAAGAAGCGTAGTCAAGTTGGGGCATAAATAATCGCCAAACTACACGAATCTAGCCTATTATCACTTCAACTTGTCATCCATGGGGACGGCACCCACCTTCTTCCGAATAACTTCATTCCTAATCTTATCCATCTTGGTGTTCCCGCACATCCACCTCAACATTACCTAAAAATTAAGTATCAGTAAAACTTTTTAAAGAGAAATGAATCCAAGTTAAATGAAAGTGACCAAATAGCGTGCCTTGTGAAACTTTTACCCTGGCTCCAAGGCTCAAAGCCTCCAAGCCATGGGGGTAAACTATGCACAACCAGGGGCGGAGCTACCCTTGTCCGAGGGGTGTCAACCGACACCCCTTCGCCGAAAAATAATACTGCGTAAATAGGTATTTTTAAAAAAAATTGAATATATACAAGGGGTTGACAACCCTTGACACAAGACAAACTCTTAATGCAATGGTCAAGGGGTGTCAAAATTTATAGAAGGTTGCAAGTTCCATTCTCGATAGCAACAATTTTCTTTTTGATTTTGACACCCCTTTGTATAATTTCTGGCTCCGCCACTGTGCACAACCAATGTGTATAATAATTTACAAATTATTTAGATTTTCTTTTCTTTTTCCATCAGAACTGAATCTCACTTATGGATGCAATTTATTATTTATATAATTACATCACTTGTTTAAATCGACATTTAGATATTATTTTCAGTCATTAATACTCATAAATTTTATCAGGTCACTATCGATTTGTTAATAGATACTACTATTATTCTTTTAAAATATTTATTTTAAATAAGCAAATATAAAAAACTAAAAAATATTTGACTTTAATCATGACCACAAATTTCCTTCATGGTTTAGACCTCTCAAGGGTGACCACAGGGAGAGTCAGAAATGGCAGCAAAAATTAGAGAAGGCAAAGTAGAATGGGCACAAGTCAAACACATTATTCTTTGCAAACTCGTGTTAAAATACAGAATTAATTGCCGTACTAATAAGTGCAAAAATTGTACAATATGGTTGTCCAACAATGATTGTTCTGGCAATTATGTTCTTCAGCTAGCTTGGGGCGATTGTCTTAGTGTGATTTATCGGTTATGTGTTCGAGCCATGAAAACAGTCATTAATACTTGCATTACGGTAAGTTGTCTATATCACACCACTTGAGATGATGTGCTTCCCGAAACCTTACGTGAATGCGAGATACTTTGTGCTCCGAATTTTTGGAACAAACGGCAGTGTTTTATTGACGCCTCGAATCAAGCTTTTATTGCGACATGCTATGCTGACCCTTTAACTAAGAACGAGTTAGAATACTAGGCCGTGATTTGGATGAATTAAATAATTTTTGCTTAGATCATATATTTGTGTTAGACAATTAATTAAATATATAAATACTTTATTGCATACCTAATAACAAGACCAATTAATGAATTTAATATCAAATTCAGAACTCATAAGCTTCAAATCATAGCTCTTTCTGTACTCAACCCTACCCTTCAAGAAAACAATACGCATCTTTCCTACACAATACACACATATGTTGAGTACTTAAGGGGAAGGTTCTTCTTTCTTCGTCTTGAATAATACACAATTTTAAAATGTCATTAACAATATATTTGACATTTTTGTAATTTTTATAACTTTTTCATTAATGTATCAAATTATTTTTAAATTTTCTTTTAGTATCATTACTACTATAATATATAAGGCTATAGAGTTAAATTATATACATTAATAATGTAAAAAATGTATTAACAGTATAATTTAATCGGTCAAAACAAATTCTCCCTTTATTTTTCGGCTAAAGCTTTATAAAAGCTACCTATTAAACTCAATTTGTATCTAATAATATAAATAATTTATACATTATTATTGTACAAAATTTATGTGTATATAGTCGAAATACCATGACAAGTACATTACCTTTCTAGCCACTTTCTAGTTTCCATGGCAGTAACCAAAAGTCAACTATCCAAATCAACCTTGTATATATCTATTCTTTTCCAAGGAAAATCTTCTCTATTTACCTCCACATTTAGTGCTCTATCTTTGGTCCCACTACCCATACACGCATATCCTTCAATCCCACTCCATTTTTTAATAATAATTGTGTCTTGATCATTTTGTATGCATTTCTATTTTATTGAGTACATAATATCACTCTATAATAGTATCGCTATATAACAACGATTCACTATAAAAATTAAGTTTTTTCGAAATTAATTTTTATGCTATGTGATAATATATATTTTTTATAGCAACACTTCGCTATAACAACTAAAAAAATCTAAAACATATGAAGCTGTTATAGAGAGTTATGACTGTATTTGCTATTTTCATCAATTTAGGTACCAAATAACTTTGTTCGTCAACATTTAAAAAAATAAAAAATTAAATAATAATTTTTGTAAATTGAAGCTGCATTTTAAAAGTTTACACCAACATTTACTAAAAATAGAAATTAGTGACGGACAAATTCTATAATTAAACAACAAAATTCGATGCTAATCCTGCTTAATGATTGGTTAGCGATGATTATAAAAAAAATTATTAACTACGAGCGATTTAGCAACATATTGATGACGAAGTTTGTAGCTAATTCCAGAATAGCGATGAAGTTTGATATCGACCGCCTGGCAGGGGCGAATTTATAGGAGAGATCATAGGGCACGTGAACACATAGTCTTTCCGTAAAATTAGATATTATATGTACATATTTTTAAAATTGGTATAATATTAACTGTTAGCATTTATGCCTCAAGAAGGTTAAATGATGCACTTGGTTGAAAGTTGAATTATTTACCAAAAGGAACCAATTCTCACTTAATATATTTTTTTTTTTTAATAGTGCACCTATATATTAAAAATTCTAAATCCGCCTCGGGCACTGGCCACCCATTTAGGATGTGTTTAATATAACGGAAAATATTTTCCGTGAAAAATATTTTCCAAGAAAATATTTTCTTGGAAAACAAGTAGTAATCTTATTCATTTTCCGGTGTTTGGTACGCAAATTAAGGAAAATGGCTTCTCAAGAGTATGCGTAAATGATTTAGATATAATAAACATGAAGCCATAAACTTTCAAACAAAAAACCTTCCGGACCCACATATTTCTTAAACTTTCGAACTGCTAAACTTTCAAAATCGCGGAATTTCGAACCCGTAAACTTTATAATTTCTAAATTCGTAATCTTCCAAACACATAAACCTCCGAACTCATAATTTTGGAACTTGTAAAATTTTGAGCCTTTAAACCAATAAATAATAAAATTAAAACTAAAAAATATATTTAAAATTTTTTTTCGGGGGAGGGGGGGCAGTAAAACGAAAAAAAACAGAAATTTAAATTACAAAAAAAAGTTAAAAAAAAAAAGTGTTGTGTG